>SJJU01006570.1:0-22660 GCA_012932125.1 Conopomorpha cramerella
TTAAAACTACGCAACGGATTTCGTTACGGTTTTCCTTAATAGATGATGGAAATATCACTTTCAATATTCAGTATTCTTTAAAATTATTTACCCATCACAATATCTAAAAGGAATCTAAATATATAAAAGGAAAAGCCGACTATATTATTAAGTACATAAGTAGTAGTCGATATTTATATAAGTAAATGTATATTTAGATCAGTTTCCGAGCGCAAGTCTCGAGAGGCGATCCTCCCTGGAGCTGACCGGACATTGGGGACCCTATTCATGTTAAGAGAAAATATTGTGGTGTTTACTTTCCGGTTCCTCTGGCCAGTAGTAGCAGAGTAGTAGCAGTTTACTTCTCGGTACTTCTTTCCGGTAAAGGAAATGCAGTTGAACGTAGTAATTTTGGACTATATTACCAGTTTTCATGTAATAAATAATAATGAATAAAACAGTATCATATTGAATTTTAGGTACCTATTATTATATTGGAGAGGCCTATGTCCAGGAGTGACCAAATATGGGCTGATGATGATTATTATTATTTTTTAATTTAAGTTTTCGTATTTTGTTAGTATTTTCAACAATAAAATAGGCACTGCCTATTAGTATGTATTTTCAAGCCTTTGTTTACATATGTATTGTAGTGCCTTTCAAAATCACTAAAACCTAGATATCTAACGTTCTGACGTCTTCACACAATAACTGATAAAGTAAGGATTACCCGTCAGGATAAAGCGATACGAAACAAAAACTTACTACCAGTACCTACTTAAAAAAGCGACAAGTTTTTTGGCTAATATATAACCTACAATATAACTAAGTATATAAGTATTATTATCAGCTTTATGATTTACATAATGCTTCATTACATAGTATAAAGCAAAGTTGCTTCCCGCTGTCAGTCCCAATGTATGCTTAGATCTTTAAAACTACGCAACGGATTTTAATGTGGTTTCTTTTGACAGATACAATGATTCCACAGGAAAGTTTGAAAGTCTAGAGAAGGTGTGCACGTAGAGAAAAGTTAAAAAAGTGACATCCAGTGCTGGACACAGGCCACGCTGAAGGTTATACTAGTTTAATTTTATATTCATATTAATAGTTAAGACAGAAGTTCAGAGTCTGTCCGTTCCACTAGTAAATTAAATAAAAATAAAACAGAAATATTCTTAATCCCAACGTACGTGAATATCCCCTTTAACAGTATGACCTCATTACAAATGACTAATTTAACGAGTGGCCGCCAACTTCGTGGTGCTCGATTTTGCTTTTTCAATGCGGTAATTCCGACCATCAAAGGATAATTACATACTCTTATACGTATGTATGTGGGTTGCTGTGAAATGACCGCGTCTGATCGTTATCCTACATTGGGATGGCTTTTTATAGAGTACTAGCGGACGCCCCGCGATTTCTTATATATAAAAATAAATAGACTTCACGCCTTTTAATCCCAAAGCGGGGTAGGCAGAGGCACTTGCTTAATAAGGAAATGCCCACGGTTCACCAAGCGTATCTAACCCAACATGACAGGGGGTGAGACCATCGTTATAGGGTTCACACACCTTGTGGTGTGCAGGTTTCATCACGATGTTTTCCTTCACCGTATGAGCGTTGCGTTACGCACATAAGCTCTGAAAAAGTATCCCATTGGTACACGTCCTGAAGTCGCTCTCAAACCCGCGACTTCTAAACCACAAGTATCTGACCAACTGGACCACAGACGCTCAACTCTTTTTCTGTCATTTGACATTCTTTTTTTGCGTGCAAAAATGAAAACAGTGTACAAGTTACAAAATTTATAAGTTTTGTTATTATTAGTAACAGGGACGGACTAATCACAGCAAAATTACTGTCATCGACAATGTAAAATAAACAATCCACGTGGCTACCGTTTCATATAAATTCTTACATAGTCCAGCTCAAGTAAAATTAAACTAGGCCGACCGTTGTGCGAACAAAAAAACCTTCGTTTTCATTGTCAGTACGAAATGATATAACGTAACAATACACAATTCCCTTTTAAAATAGAACAGAGCAAGGCATCATTCACCTCATTACAGGTAACTTAGCGAAATATATAAAATCATCCATACATATTTAAAATGTTTGAAAACTTGGATCACTTTATGTTGGCAGCATACTGGACAATCGTTGTATACAATTGAAAGTTAAGTAGAGCCGGCGTTTGTTGAAGATAAGAGCAGAAAACGGTTCAAGTTGTGTTCAATTTGTTGGTCAATATTCATTATAGAGAGCGCCACATCGGTCGAGGCCTCGGCCTTGCAGTGGATTGTAGGTCTTTTGTTTTTTGCACATTTTTGTCTACGGCCGTAGACAGATTACGCTGTTCACTATCGTGTGACATGATCTCTTGACTCGTATAAGTCCTTCCTTAGTGAAGCTCATTTTTGTCATGCTTTCACTTCACTACACTAGCTATAGTAGGTGCCTATTATTAACCCGGCTGGGGCCATTGACAATTTTTGCGGCCATTATTCGCGTTGCGATTCAGATATAATGGACAATGGTCATGCGTTGTACTCTGTGAATAGTGTTCAGATCATTTTTGTCGAAAATTCGAGTGAAATTTAAATGTTATGAAAGAGTAAAGTGCCAAAAGTCTGCTTGACTATCGAATTTAGTATTTGCTGGTTCTTCTTCATTCATTTTGGCGACTACTTTCATAGTGCGAACCGCCAGATTGTTCATGACTTGCCGGAGTCTGTGTTGCCTGCGCAGTACACTCTGAAGGTCTTCAAGTCACTGGGGTAAATAGGTACCTAAATAATAATGATGAATGAAGAATAAATGAAGAAGTGTGCTCCTATATATATAGTCGACCGCATCGCTGCTCAACATCAGGCAGGGTGGTGGTGTTTAAAAAAAAGTGACAAAAAAGATTTTGAACTTTATTTTGACTGTTAAAAACCCACTGTTTCTTAAATCATATAAGTACGGAAGGAAGGAGTACGAACTTCAAAACCTGACTTTATTCAATTATGAATAAACAGGGACATAAAATCATTACGAACTCTACAATTGTCTTTAATTTGGTTCAATTTGATGTAAGAAATTTCTAATTTGTCAAGTTAAATCAACACGATGTTAACGTTGGTATAAAAAACTAGAAACGTGTATCCAAATGACGTGAAATGATAAAACCACTGACGGTCTGTATCAATACAACCAGATAGCACAAGTGAGACGATCATAAATAGGGCATGCAACAAACACTACATACATAAACTCTTCTATTGTCCTTGTGATAAAAAAAAATATAGTATCTCAAGTGGCTTGATAACATCGTGAAAAGAAAATGTATGGTTATAGTCTAGAATTTGTAGGTATTTGAGATTGTTGAAGCAGGAATCGTTTTTTTTTTAAACACAATGAACAAAGCTTGACCACCAACTTGCCTGATGTTAAGCAGCGATGTGGTCTACGATGGAGCACACTCGTTCATTAGGTACCTATTTAGCCGTTACTATACTTTACTAGTGTGAATAGTAGTGGCGGAGCTAGGAGGTAAGCCGGTAGTGAAAAATAGGTACTTAACCAATGTTTTTAGATATTTTTTTGTCTTAGTTATTTGAGCTATAATAAGTCCCTATGCTACTTAATTTCCATGAAAATATTTGTTAATGTGCCTGCCATAGGCTTGTCTTGTACTACCGGCTTACCCCCTAGCTTCGCCACTAGTGAATAGAGAGTGTATTTCTTTCAACACCGACGTAGTTATAGCAACGTTTACGTATTTCACAATGTTGACAGCCACCCCACTAATTTCATAAAGGCACACCTTGAGTTCAGTCAGATCCATTACTTGATTGAATTAAACGAATAGATTTGTTTACGGCGAGGTGGTGGTAATGAAATATTAATTATACCTTTTACTGAAAGATAGCGTAACTTTTTGAAAGAGATAGAAAGATACACTGACATCTCAGACCAAAGATAACTTATACTTGCAAGCCACGTAGCAGCTTTAGTCTGTCCCTTTTCAACCAAATGTCATGGAAAATGATATACCTACTTCTTGATCCAAACGGTCACTTTTACTACTAATTGGACAGTTTGTAACGGCGATAACGGCGATGGCTCACCCCCTGTCACGTTGGGTTAAATACGCTTATAATACGGTTCACCCGTGGGTATTTGCTTTAGCAAGTGCCTCTGCCTATCCCTCTTTGGGATTAAAGGCGTGAAGTGTATTTATTTTTATTTATATTTTTTTTGTATTTAGACTTACCCTGATACGCAGTAAGGGACAGAAGATATTGTCTCTTACTTACTTGTCGTACTTGTCGTGTCTTACTTGTCGTCTCGTTTTATTCTAAACGTCAGTTTAGTAGTTGTTTTTGGTCTGAGACTGACATTTTGTCCTGTCCTAAGTAAATTAATGTTGACCTAAAGCTGAACATGTTTCAATTAATGGAGAATTTTCTTTGATGATTTTCCGACAGATTTTTCGGGCTTAAAACTGTCATTACTGTCATACTTTCCAAGCAAAGTTTGACAGAAATGACAGTTCTAAGCTCGAAAATTTGTCAGAAAAACGTCAAAGAAAATTACCCATTGAATTGAATGAATATTGACTTTCGATATAGTATTATTTTCACGCGCAATATTCATCATGTTTTCTTTTTCTCCGGATGTTCGGCTGTACCTAATTCCTTCTTTTTTTTTTCGTTGTCGTTTGTTATTGTCAACAAACCAACAAACATCATAACAATAATTCGGTACAGTCGTTGAAGCGTGATGCCGAGACCAAGGTAAATAGAGATTCATTTTTATATACAAACTAGCTGACCCGGCGAACTTCGTACCGCCTAACAGTATAAAATTATTAAAATAAATATAATAAATAAATTTCTGAACGCACACATGAATAGTTGCTACAGCATTTGACAGGATTGGACAACAAATGTTTGACATGGTAATAAACAAATCAGCATTTATTGAAATGATTAAGTATTCATTACACGTATCGAGTTTTCATTGTTTTTAATATGTATTCTGCTATTCGGGGCGGAGATAAATCCAACGAATCAATAACCATGAAAATTGGTTCAGCAGATCTCGAGTTATAAGTGTTGTAACATACCCGTTTTTGTTTTATATATATATAGACTAGCTGAACGGCAAACGTTGTTTACCCTATGTACATTATTACTAGTGTTTCTCTGCTATTATATGTATGTATTATACATATAAACCATCTTGAAGATAGAGTGATATGTACTAAAGAAGACTGCATCAAAACCCGTTCCGCAGTTTTAAAGATCTAAGCATACATAGGGACAGACAGACAACGGGAAGCGACTTTGTTTCTAATCACTACACACAAATTAAAATACTTTTCACAAAGTACCCGTTAATAGTCCAAAACCAGCGAAAGTGGCGAAAAAGAACAAAAAACAATGTTTGTAAATAACATAACGGCAACATAACGGTAAAATTTTATCATTGTTTATAAAATACATTATGAGCGATCAGCGACGGGCAAAAACACAGATTAAAGTTTACAAACAAACAAACCTTCGGTACAATCAGAAGTGTGGTAACAAACTCTTTTGAGCGAAACCCTATTGCCGCAGTTGATTTCATGCCTTCTGCGCATCTAGGGGAGCAAAGGAGAAAATTCCATGTTTGCTTGTCACGGTTGTTGAATGAAATTGTACTTGTTTAAAACACTGATTATTATTTCTTAGAAAATATTGTATTTTTCGATTGTTTTTTTTTTTCTTTATAATATTACTAGTGGACTCGACAGACGTTGTCCTGTCTTAACTATTCAGTGGCGTGCACACCATATAGGCAAAAAGACACTGCCTACCTTAGTATTTTGGCATCCCGACCTAATAAGTTATTACTAGATCTTTGTTTGTTATACTCACGACATAGGCTAACGATATCCTGTGTTTTGTGGGGGAGCTAGGTACCTATATTTTGTAAAGGTAGGTACCTATATTTTGTAAAGACAAGTTACCTATACATAGGTGTCAATCCTTGGGGATTACTGCCTACCTTGTCGTAAAAGCCAGTGCAGGCCACTGTAACTATTAACATGAATATCTAGGGTGGCCTATGCTCAGCAGTGGATGTCATTTTTTTCTCACATAAGAACCTTCTGTTGTACCTAATTAATAAGCACAAAGAAAGAAGTAGCGAAATCGGTCCACCCGTTCCGGAGTTATGGAATGACAATGAAACGTGGCTTTGATTTTTATATAATAGACTAGCTCCATTCGTAGACCGCATCGCTGCTTAACGTCAGGCAGGATGGAGGTCGAACGCTT
This sequence comes from Conopomorpha cramerella, assembly GCA_012932125.1. NCBI lineage: Eukaryota > Metazoa > Arthropoda > Insecta > Lepidoptera > Gracillariidae > Conopomorpha > Conopomorpha cramerella. The sequence goes on from SJJU01006570.1 coordinate 6,291, forward strand.
GTTCTATGTGTTTAAAAAAAAGTTAGGAAGACAGAGGGACATACATACATAGGGACAGACAGCGGGAGGCGACTTTGTTTTACTTTTATACTACGTAATGATATTCCAAAATTGAGCTATCTTACCTTGAAAATCTCAAAGTTACGTATGTTAACTTTACGTAGGCGGTAGACACTAAGCTAAAATAATATATTGTATCATAAACTTAAAATATAGGAAGCCAAAAAAACATAAATAAATATAACTAAGTGCCTACATTAATATGTTAAAAAAAATACCCGTCTCAGATATTCAACAAAAAAATTATGTTATAATTAGCTAATGGTCTAAGTCATTATTCATAGTGCGTCAGTCAATAAATCTTAACTGAAGGTCAAGTTAAACACGAGAGGGATGAGCTAATGGAAGTTCATAGAGGTCTCATTTTGTAACGAACTTTATACCTACTATAACAACATTTTACGATGCCGAATGCCACAACTATTTATTTATTGGCGCTTTGTTGCACAGAGATGTACTTAACGCGGACTTCATGCTAAAGCATTTTCCACCAATCAAACATACATTGTAAGTTTGAAAAATTACAGGGTAAATACAGTCATCATCATCATCAGCCACATAATGTCCACTGCTGGACGAGGGCCTCCCCCAATGAGATCCGTCATTTGGGGTGAAATGCCAGTAATCGCCACGCTTGGCAGGCGGGTTGGCGATCGCAGTGGTGTTGTGGTTTAACTCACAGAGAGCGCTGCTGCCCGTTCTCTGGAGAGCTCCCTCGGTCGCCTCTTACGACCCCCATGACGGGAAAAGTTGTGCTGGGGTGGTGACAAATGTTTATTCGCCGTCACCACACGGCGGAAAATACAGTAGAAAAAAATTAAACGAAACACAAACTGCCAAACAAAAACACAGTAATAAAAATCCATTAATAAATAATGAAGAATAATCGCACAAATACATTATAATACCATAAAGGCTATTAGTAAAACGGGGACTGAAAAGGAATGCTTGAAATGAGAAATATTAATGAACTATCTGACCCGGCAAACGTTGTTTTTCCCAACATACACTATTAACAGTATTTATCTGCTATTATATGCATACATCATTGGCGTGCACACCATATAGGCAAAAATACACTGCCTACCTTAGTATTTTGGCTACCCGACCTAATAATAGAATTATTGCTAGATCCTTTTTTATTGTACTCACGACAGAGGCTAACGAAGGTCCCGTGTATTGTGGGTGAGTAGATATGTAGGTACCGATATTCCGTAAAGACTAGTTACCTATACATAGGTGTCAATCTTTTGGGTTACTGCCTACCTTGTCGTAAAAGCCAGTGCACGCCACTAGCATACATATGTATAATCCTTCCTCAAGGATCACTCTATCTAAAGAAAACAGCACCAAAATCCGCTGCGTAGTTTAAAAGATCTAAGCATACATAGGGTAAAGATCTAAGCATTACCATGTGATGCTATTAGTTAATATGGCAAGAGCAGTTTTATCATACATACATACACTTCACGCCTGTCTCCCAGAGGGGTAGGCAGAGACTACAGATCTCCATTTGTCACGGTCCTGACATACCCCTTTCGCTTCATCTACAGTTTTATCATCATTGTATTACTTCTAAAAAAATTCGAACTCTATGGGGAAATTTCTTTTGACGTTTTTCTGACAGATTTTCCAAACAAAATTTGACATCTTAGACCAAAAATCTGTCACAAAAACGTCAAAAATAATTCTCCGTTGCTCGAATCATCATCAGTCACATGACGTCCACTGCTGGACTCTGGTCCTCCTCCAATGATTTCCATGATCAACTGGGGGGGGGGAAATCCCACTAGGAAGGCGGGTTGGCGATCGCAATGGTGTTGTGGTTTAACTCACAGAGAGCGAGACGCGAACAGAAGATACCACTTTGTTTTTAACACCGCCCCCTATTACCGTTTCTTTTTTTGGTAACGATTTCTTCCTCAACGTAAGTAGTAAGTACTATATAAATCACACAGCTCGCGACATTACAGAGTGATACCACAAGTATAACTTGAGGCCACGATATCGACCGCCACCACCTGACGCGGTGGAAAACAACCGACATGAAGATGACCTTCGCATTTTATCGATTTTCCCATTAAATATGTCAATTTGTTTGACATGGGCTGGTCGGGGGTAATGAATTAATTTCGCCAGCAGCGGTATTGTTTGTTTGTTAATAGAATTTTGTAAGTGGCGTCATACGAAAAAAGGCATAATTTTTTCGCGCTTATTTTTAGTATATTACTAGCTATCCCGGCAAACATTTGTTTTGCCTTCGTGTATTGGAAGAAATACACCTTTTAAACCTTCCCTGGACTTCCACGTGTTATTCAAGACCAAAATTAGCCAAATCGGTCCAGACGTTCTCGAGTTTTAGCGAGACTAACGAACAGCATTTCATTTTTATATATATAGATTAGTGTCCCTATATTTTTAGTATATTAAAAGTTTCATGAGCATAGATGTGGTAATTTACGCTTGAAACGTAAACCAGGTAAGTTGTATGCTTTGTCTCGCTTTAAAGGCGATTGTATAAAAGAGACAAATGCGCCTCAAGCATTGATATTTCGTTCAAAATAAAATGGGCCTTAAAAGTACGATGTACTCATCATCATGTTGTGCTTTTCAAGCGGCTTAAAAAATAATTATCACTTAATTACCTAGTGTTACTTTTTCTTTTTTCTTTCCAGCTAGTTTTCTAACAAATAAAATTTAAAAAAAGAGAATAATGGGGAGTTTTACTTTGACGTTTTTCTGACAGATTTTAAGGCTAATAATAACTGTCAAACTTTGTTTGGAAAGCATAACAAACAAAATAGTGCACGTAATAAACAGAAAATAAACACTCAATACGAAGGTACCTTCCTATACCGGTAAACATAATAAAGCATTAAAATAGGTAGGTCTGCGACCACTCGCCAACCGGTTCGAAACCGGTCAGCGAGCACCATACACAACGGGGGCAAGCCACCTACTTCCATTGCGGCGTGGCAATGAAACTACCAGACCTGTCATTATAGGAATACGGTGGTCGATATTTGGAGCAGAATTATTCATGTGCGTATCGATTTAATAAAAATAGTATAATGAAGAGTTTTCCACGAAGTTTATTAACAGAGTTTCCTTGCTATATCAATACTAATATTTAAAGCTGAAGAGTTTGTTTGTTTGAACGCGCAAATCTCAGGAACTACTTCAGGTTCGAATTGAAAAAATATTTTTGTGTTGAATAAGGCTATATAACATCACGCTGCAACTATTAGGAGCAAAGAAATGATGGAAAATGTGAAAAAAATAAACGGAGAAAATTATTCATCTTTTAGGGCTTCCGTTTCAAAACGGTTTAAGAAAATGGTTTAAGATACCAAAAATATAATGTATGAAAGAATTATGACTCTTGAAATGATCTAAAAAAATGTCTTTGCCATCAGTGATGGATGTTTGTAACGAAAAAAATGCGAGTAACACCGCACGATACAGCTAGTGTAAGTATAAACTTCCACCCCTATATTTACACACGTAGGTCATGAATTTAAAAGAAATCCAGTCTCTCTTGTAAACATCCTAAAAGGTATCCCTGTGCAAAATTTCAGCTTTCTATTGTCAAGGCTGAGCGTTGATGTGTCTGTGATCAATGAATCGGTCATGACTTTGAGTTTTATATAAACATATTGACGGCCATGTTTATTATTATTATTATTATTTAATACGGGGAAGCGATGAGATTCAAATGGCTTTTATATTTCTCATTTTCAAAATTTATTTTTCGCTACAATTATTGTGTTAACATGGTGGAATTAGTGTAAGAATGTGCTGGATATGAAAAGTAATGTAGTGAGAGTGAGAAGTAAAGGAGAGGACTCCTATCTGATCAATTTGTTATTCCCGTGTAATGTTCCACGCAGCATTGAAATGTGATGGTCCACCCTCACGTTTTAATGTGTTTTTGACACGACTTTGACTATTGGCGACTTTATCGATAGACAATGACAATGACACCAACTTGACCACGAAGAAAACTACTCTGTTTGTGGCAAAAGCTTTAAAGCTAAGCATAAGACCCAAGAATAAAAAAAATATATTTAATACTTTATTGCACTAATAGTACAATGGGTGGACTTAATACTAATGTATTCTCTACACTAAATTCGTCAAATAAACGCCATAGACTTTAGTCTACTTGTCGGATACTTTTACTTGCAATTCTAAGGTTATTAAATCATTTTTGTAAAGAAACGCGCACTGGCTTTATATTAATAGTTTAAACCGGGTGTTACGGCACGAAATTAACCAAAGACAAGCATTCAGCTTACCTTCGTTATTTTCCCGACGTTTACGCCTAACTAAGGTTATTGTTTCAACTCCGGTTATATACACACATCAAAAGTGTCTAGGGATCAAGAACATTTTTAGCTCATGCCTGTATCAATTACTTATCACCACATTTTGAATAAATTATGAATGAATTCCATTTTTGTAAAATATATTCTTGATTGCAATCTTCTAAAATGTACTTGATCCCTAGACACTTTTGATGTGTGTATTAGTACGCTACGCCTTTTAGTCACAAATCAGGGTAGGCCGAGGCACTTGCTAAGCAAAATGCCCACGGTTCACTGATTTAAAGGCGTGAAGTGTTCCTACCTACTTATTTTATTTATTACGCTACGCAACACTAGCAACATACAGGAAAACAATGTCATATTATCACATCATATATTTTCATACACGTATAATTGTTACATAAATATTAATAGATCAAATAATAGACAAAGGTGAATAAAACCTTTTATAATCATATAATCAGACATCAATATCGCAATTTCAAATATTTCCTTACAATAATAATTGAGTAACAGTATCGTCTATCTTGCTCTAACTCTCGCTGTTGGAGAGAGACGAAAGATCGTTCAATCGACGATAAAACGAAACGTGAGATAACGATCTAAGTGAACGATACGTGTTTAAACTACACGCGAACAAATATCGTTCTTAAACTTGTCGTCTTAATATAATAATTATAAAACGACGTTGTGTTAATTAAACACTGTTTATGAAGGGTAAATAAACTGTACGTCTTAATTATTAAACTGCACAGCAAAAAACAAACTAAAGTTTGCATCAGAATGGCGATTTTATTTATTACTACTTGTCTCGGAAAACATTTGTTTTGCCATAGGAAGTTGCTTTTGTACCTTTGTATTGGAAGAAATATACCTTTAAAACCGTCACTGAACTTCCACGTGTGATTCAAGACCAAAATAAGCCAAATCGATCAAGCCGTTCTCGAGTTTTAGCGAGACTAACGAACAGCAATTCATTTTTAAATATAAGACTAGCTGTCCCGGTAAATATTTGTTTTGCTATAATAAGTTGCCTTTGTACCCTGTGTATTGGGATAAATACAACTGGTAGATGCATAAAAAATAGATAGCAGAAAATAAACAGACAGACCTACTGAATACGCATATAAAAATTGGTAAAAATCGGTAAAGCCGTTTTGGAGGAGTACGGTAATTAACATTGTGATCTGGAAATTTTATACAATTCTATATTAGATATATATAGATTTAAGTATCAATTTGACGTGAAGTTAGTAACTTAGGTTAGACTTTTTGATGTACCACAAACCTTTTTAAAGATAAAGTTGAACAAGTGTTTTCTACATACATTCATCTCCGCCATCCCCAAAAGGAGTTAGACAAGAGTCTTAAAATCACATGGACCGTGTCCACATTTAGCATAGTAAGGAGTTAAGAAAGTCTTCAGTTACTAGTTGTCTGCCTATTCAGTCCTAAATAAACCTAAATCTACAGATGCCTAGTCTTATGACATACCAGGAAGAAAGGCAGAGCACATTAGTAGGGGATTTTCCAATAAAGAGGATATTAATTCAGTCTTTGGTACCTATGGGTACATAGTACAGTATCATCATCAGCCACTGATGGACGAGGGCCACCCCCAATGATTTCCATGATAATTTGGGAGAGAAAGACCAATAATCGTCACGTTTGTCAAACGGGTTGGGGATCGCAGTGACGTTGTGGTTTAACCCATTACAGCCTAGCGGTGCCGTTTGGCACCCAATTTGACATGGTTTTCTTTTTGTATATTATGAGGGTAGTTTATGATACAGGTCGTCGTTTTTCCTTTTATTCAGTACTAAGTCGATATTTTAATTATTTCAGAGGATTTTATAATATTATTTCGTTAATTGGTGGTGAAAAAGTGTGTGTGCATCTATGTGATTATTTTTTTTGACGAAAATGGATGCTGCCTTCACGTAAGTACGCAATATTTTTAAAGTTTAGTTATATAATAAACTTACATAGTGTTTAGGTTACTGTAATGTGTTTATTTTCATCATATTGAATTGAAATAGCAATGAATTTTGTCTTATACATAATTTACATAGGGTTGTAACCTACGGGTGCCGTATGGCACCGCTAGGCGCTTATGTTGTATATTCATGTTACATACAATTTATTTTATTTTTCTGTATAATGATATTATTTCCGTTTACAGAGGATGTACATTCCACATGACATTCATTTTACTTGAGGAGGATGAGGAGCTTTGTTATTTAGTTGAATTGATAATGTTGAGTCTCCTGAATCCATAATCGGTTCAGACCAAGATTCAGGTCATAAAAACAACGGTTGTATTATAAATAATGTAACTGGCCGTCAACTTAATACCTGTTGTAAGGTGGTATTTGCATCTACTGCAATGTCACGAGCACAAGGGCTTTCCTCCGAAATGAAGAACAGACCAGAATTCGAAGATACACATCCGGCAGCTAGGCCTTCTCGGGCCAGTTAGGTGACATCTTGAGGCACAAGATGTACGTGATGAGATACAGATGTATATGATGTTTACTATTGTATCCAGTCGCAGTCGCAACAATTCCAGAATTCGAGCTCACGTTTACGTCCATAGTAATAAATCTAAGACTTCTGATTTTGAAGCAGTTGAACCACCAAGGAAAAATTCTGAACATGCTACACGAAAATGGACTAACGATGATTTGGTACGTGTAACGCCAATTTTTCCTGAAGTTACCTGTGTTGTGGTTCACGTAGAGAAAATACGTATATTTTTAGAGGAATTGTGATCAACCTATTAGATAAAATGCGATATAGGTATCTGTGCAGCCTGCAGGTTTCAATTTTATGTGTGAATGTAATAAAAAAATAAGAAAATTTATGTAACGTACCTATCAAATTTTATTAAATATTTGCATCAAAAATCGACCGCTATTCTTTGAATCGTCCTAAAATATGTCATTAATTATTCGTACTACAAAATCAGTCCCAGAAAAAGCCTTAATAGTGATTAGTCCTATATGGTGAAAAGACAACATATTGACCTAGCGGTGCCATATGGCACCCGTGATTTTTTCCAGAAGTAAGAATTCCACATGATTTTCAATGATTGGGAATAAATAAGGAATGCTCTAACAACAATATATCCAAAATTCATGCAGTTCTGAGACAAAAAAATAATTCAGGTCATAATGGGTTAACTCACAGAGAGTGCTGTTGCCCGGCCTCTGAAGAGGTCCCTCGGTCGCCTCTTACGGACCCACATGATAAGAAAAGTTGGACTGGAGTGGTCACACATGTATTCTATTCGCCGTCACCACATGGCTGATTGCTAAATGTGTATTACTATTCATACATATTACACACGCGGTATTGAGTAAGTTAATGAAGCAGAATTTTATCATTTTATTGCTTTTTCAATTTAGCTAATGGCTTTTAACATAACACTTGTCATACAGAAGAGAATGTAGGAAGGATTATTGCCTTTGTTGCAAAAAATGTAGCTGGACATCATTATTGTTATTTGTTTATTGCATATATTCTACTCACCGACACCACACGGCTTTATACCGGATATCCTTGTTTTAAGAGAGATGTACCTATTGTATTAAAATGTATTTGAAGTAACCACGGTTAATAAACGTATTATAATAATACAGCAATCAATTAACCTCTCTGAATTGAAATGTGTTTGACTTAGAAATGCAAAGGTCAGACAATGAGGTTGTTCTGCTATGTGTGTTAGACATGAAGGTCAAAGTGCAATATCATGGACATCATAAATTATAATTGTACGAGTATTGTCCTGTTTTCTTGAAGTATTAAGAATAAGTTCGAAAATAAAATTTTCAGTAAATAATTCATATTTTGTAGATCGTCTTTCTAGATTTACCCTACCATAGATAGGAAGGAATATGCTATCTTACTTAATGTTGTGAATAATGTGAATGAAATTTCGTTACGCTTTCATAAGAAAACTTCGAAAGAAGGAGTAGAAACTGCATTATAACATGAACGGAACTACACAGATCTAATAACGGGACATCCATTTAGTAATCCTAGTTTCTACCAAGAAACCACAGTCGCTATTAAATTCATATAACTTTTTGCAGCAAAGAGACAGAACTTAAGCTGACTAAAGCCGTAAAGAACATTCAACACTAACAACCTACATACATAAATGTAGCCAAAATCATTAAACTAAATTACTATGTACCAGACAGTACTTGTACATCAGTGTCGACCAGCGAATAACGTTCTAAAATTTGTTGCAACGCCCTCAATTTTTCTAACTAGTTCGCAACACTTCCTGAAATCTAAAAATTGTCAGGCGATTTTGTCTTTTATTTCTATTCAGGAATCAACAGAATTTCACAGTAATCTACTATATAAAAATAAGTCGGGTTTTCCTCCCTGACGCTATAACTTCAGAACGCACGAACCGATTTCCATGGTTTTGCATTCGTTGGAAAGGTCTCAGGCTCCGTAAGGTTTATAGCAAAGAAAATTTAAGAAAAATTTCAACAGAAAAGCGGGAAAACGAAACGAATCCATCTGGTGGCGAAACGGAGTTCGCCGTGTTTGCTAGTTCACTGATATAAATAAATATAAATTAAATATTTCACAACAACACACACATTGCCTTCATCCCATGTTAAGTAGCTAAAGCACTTGTGTTATGGAAATCAGACAACGAGATATATTTACTTAAATACTTTTTTCTTTTCTTTTTAAATACATACTTATACAAATAAAACACCCAGACACATCCAACAAGTACTTAAAAGCTCATCACCTAAATACCTGCCAGCGGTGGGAATCGAACCCACGACCCTACGGAGCAGAGGCAGACATTCTGACCACCACACCAACGGGCCCGTCAGATATATTTATCAGTAGTAGGCTAGTCACCCCGCGAGTCTTTGTTCAGGTTTTGCGCGCTGCTTCTGACTCACCTATAACGGGACGCAGTCCAACTCGCACCGCTTTGCCGGTCATACGAGTTTATGGACCAATTGAGGGAAATAACAGTTCTACAATGTCAGGAAATGAAAAATTTTTCGATTCATACAATATACACATTGTGTGGTTTTCAATTGTAACTCTTGGACCTGATCGATTTGTGATTATTTTCCGATGAGCATTGTACAACATTCTGTGTGAAAAATTTGCCATTGTTTAGTTACATGGGTCGTTAAAATGAATGGAATTAGCTGTATTTGATACAGCGTGAAAATTGACCCAAAGGATGTTCGGAGAATGAAAAGGCTTATTTGGGGACGAGTAACACACTTAATACCAACGGACTTTTGCATTATATATTGGCGTGTTTCTATTCATAATCCCCTAGATATGGCATAAACCCATTTGGAAACATGTCTCCTAGCTCACTATCACAGATACCCTTAAAATGTATGTACATTTTATTGTCCTGATGATTATATTTATACTAGAAATATCCTAGGACCCATTAGTTTTTTATCATTAAGAACAAGCGTTTGACCACCATCCTGCCTGATGTTAAGCAGCGATGTGGTCTACGATGGAGCACACTTGTTCATTATGTAGGTCTTCAAAGGTCCTTTTAATCCCGGTACAGATTACGAAATATGAAGATACAGTTTAAGTATTTCTTTCTCCAAAAGCCCAAATTAAGTCCCCGTATTTATCACAATAAGAAAACGACAATTATGTCTTACAATTTCATCCTCACGATGATTTCCAAAAGCGAAAACCTCAAGCGTGTAAAAATACTATTTTAACAAATCGAGCTAACTACATTCTAGTTAAAGCGGTACGGAGTTAGTAAATCTCTTTACCAAAAAGTCTGCAACATCGTCTGCATTCGTGACCGCCCCCCTCAGCCAGTGCCGTGCCAGTTTAGAAGTGGGTTGGCACCAGTATGAACACATTACACTGGCCTTCTTATTGCCGAGTGAAAGTTTTTATTTTTTTTATTTCTGAGGACGTTCGCGAATTTTGATTGTTTTGAAACTGTTGCGACGGTGACGTTTGGACGATGACATGAAGATCTATGTGCTTATATTTTTGTTGCTTCTTGTTGACTCTAATCTTATTGATGTTAATTCGTGTAGATGTTTTGTCTCTATCATATAGTGGCTGTACGAGTGAGAAAGATATGGCGAAGAGGCTTTAAGTTTTTCAGAGTTATTGATTGTGTTCATTTGGAACGCGATAAGAATGATACTACTAGCTTTATTGTCATTCATATCCAATACACTTCACGTCTTAAATTCCCAAAGCGGGATAAGCAAAAGCACTTGCTAAGCAAAACAAAAAAAGTGGGTCATTAAGTATATTTAAGCCTAAATCACAGGATAATAGATAGTAGGAAGATGTTATAACAAGGATTAAGACTATATTTTTTCCCATAATTACACAGCTATAGAATAAATGCTATACACAACTACCGTACTCTAAAACTGCTTAATTTTAGCAAGTTTCTTCACAGCTAGCATTTAGATATTACAACAGAATTCTGCTTAGCATAGCAAACCGATAATCCGTCTGTAAGTAACCATAATGAATTCAATTAGTTACAAACATTTTGCAGTTGTGAATTCTGAAACTTACTGGTTTCCTATTTTGATAAGAATTTTATTACGCAAGCGAGTTAGTTACCTTTACATTGCGAAACAATTTATTTTACCTAATGTCGAAACATGCACTGCATACTGATAATAACTAAACACTGACAAAAGCAAGAATTAACATAACAAATTCTAAAAGACGCATCGATTTATGACTGTTTGTTTTAACATGTTTTGAATGTGTAATTTCTGAATTACAAATCATCCAAGAAGTTCATGCTGACCTCGGGTTAATTAACCTGAAATCGGAATAGGCTGTTTAAGAATAAACATCTCTAACTTGTATATTTTATAGATATTGTAAGTCGTAAAGGTTAATTCTTAAACAAGAACGTTAATTTTTGCAGTGCATGTAAATAATAGGCACATTAGCATGGTTCTTACCGTGTTAAATCATTTTTACCTTTATAATTAACATGCTTTGTATAACTAACTAGCAATGTAATAAAACTTACCTACTAAAATAACTATAAAATTGCGTACGATTAGATTCTGCGCCAAACTAATTAACTAAATGAATGAAACTGAAACAGATAAATGCCGAATCATAGAGCTTTATCGGAACACAAAAAAGGAAAAGCGAATTCAGGAACATTTCATCATCATCATTTATAGGAACCTGAAGACCAGAGGGCCATTTAATCAACTTTTCGACAATTTTCAATTACAATGATAATTCAGTTCACATCACGGAGACGTAACGTAATTCATGAAAAAAGTCAAATTAACACCCATTAGACATAGAAATGTTTTTGACAATTTGTCAAGTTTATTAAACAGGCACGAGGTCCCGTACCATGAGGACTTAAAGTGATATTGGTTACGCTGTGTGACAGTGACAGTGATATACCACTCATCTAGCGCTATCCCTCTCACACAGCGAGACCAATATTATTATAAAACTTCAGGGGCAGAATGGGGCAGAATTATCATGCTGTCAAATTTGATGGGTATTTAAATGACAACTACATCCACCTAACCCTCTAACTCTAGGACAACAAGCATGACTAATTTAATCTTCTCCCAATCGAATATTCCAGTTGCATTTCATTCTTTCGCAAGAATACTTAAGGTCCTCTTAACGACGTACAACGAAATAAGTATGTAAGCAATATCATTTGAATATATATCGAGTCATGTACTTTGCTAAACGATGTCCAGGTTACAAATTACTTAAGACTAAGCAAAATAATACAAAACGCGCGTCGTCTTAAGAAGTCAAATATGGCAGGTGACAAATAAGAGAGAGAGAATTTAAGATAAACAAACAAATGAACAGTAAATTTAACGCAGTGTGGATGTAAAACTTCTCTTCTATAAGAAAACGCAAAATGTTACTTCTTAGAAGGATTATTCTCAGTCTTTGAAATACCTAGTTTCAGTGCACATGGGCCGTTATGTTTGGAATTTAACAACTTCGTGGACACTTTGTGAAAACGACGGCGAAGCCTGCCTGTGATAGGCGATATGTGGTGATATTAGCGGACTGTATGATAAATTAAAATAAAAACACTAGTTCATCGTGGAAAGGTAAAAACTATAATAATAGAAAAATCAAAATTGACAATATTAATAGAAAAACATACACGTATAAAAGTATACTTAAAAAAAAGGTTGCTTTCAGCAACACTTTGCTTAAAACAATAGAGGTTTTATTGTTGTCATGTCGACAGCCTGGATGTGTTCCCGAAAGGGTCAAGCAAGATTCTGACAAAACAAAGCCTGTTTTCGCTTTAACTTAAGTAGAAAATCGTAATGCATTCAATCATCGCCAAGAATAATTAACATTCGAATGACGTTCGATTTCATCACAACCCGCGGTATGAAGAAGGTTGCGTTTATATTGATAATCAAGAACATAACGTGTAACACACGACAGTTAAAACATGAGCTTATCACGAAGAAAACACAATAGTTGCGACGTCCAATCATATTTTGCAATGTTAACTTTCCGGTGGCGATATTTGTACGTGACACAGCCGTCACCGGACTGGTTGCTTTGGACTCGATAACATTTATAATTTTGTTATTTAAGAATAATATCGATGGTCCCTATTAAGAGGATCTACAAAACGGAACATGTTCAGGAGAGAAGATAGAAGTTAGTTTTGGATATTAAAACTAAACTACTTGTCGTACATACTTCAAATTTACAACAGCTTATATTTTTTTTTATCTTTACGTGATGTAATATACGTATAAGTTTATAGATCTCAATATCGCCAATCTAACGGTGTAGAAAAGTACATATTCGCAAAATTGCACTACCGATATTTTTAATTGGGACCATCGATATGAGACAGTACAAAAATATTCAATTGTTCGCATTAAGATGCGTAACCGTGACGAAATCATTTATTGTAACAAACATTGGGATTTCATTGAATTAGTCACTAATAGTCTTCGTAAAAGAATCGATTTTGTTAAATTATATGTTGGTAGATATCTAACCTTGGCGTTGTACATTACATGTCGGATCAAAAGGGATTTTAGGAGGCGAAGGCCGATTTTAAAGCTTCAATTTTCACGATCTGTTCCATCATTACTACATTAAGTATGTACTCATATACGCGTCCATTTTCCTCTGGTCTACAACGTAAACAAATTAATATTTTCACATCCTGTTACATTCTTTCTCTATCTAGATACATAGGACATTTGATAAAACCCTTAAGAATCAACTATTTAAATAATGCACAATAATATTCGTGATGAAAATAAGTCTTTCAAAATTGAAAAACCTATAACTTTATTACAATACAGTAGAGTTCAAAACCACGATGTATGGTGACGTCATATTAAAATACCGTTATAACGTTAACGACTGTAGAGAAAGTAATAAATCTTAACTAAAAGGAAAGAAACACAAAACAACAGACGCCGCGTTTAAAACAAACAATAATCAACACACTCATGTAATTTACAAAGGAACAGACTCAGGAATTATGGTTGAAAATAAAAACAACGATGACCACCGGCGAAGATGCTGCACTAGTCAGGATACCCGAACAAAACTGGTTATCTCGAACAATCTGCATCGAGCCTACATAATAATAGTCGAACATTCCAACTCTCATGATCTAACTAATATAAGAATGAACTCTTAAGACGAACAGACACCACACAATGGAGGTACAGTAAACATTAAGATCATAGCAGACGTACAAACAGATAGACCAGTGACTACAGGTTCTATTGTTCTAAACGCAGACGTTAAAAACAATGAGCATACAATTGTTGTAATGTTTCTTGCTAACAAAAGATAAAACAATGACGATGCAGTTGCAAAAGTCAAGTGATAGGATTCATGGGACTTTGTTTTTGCAAGACTCTAAGGGTTGCAAGTACCTGAAGAAGTTGCAAGTATATGATTGTACACGTTTTGCATATCTTAATGTAGGTAGGTAGGAACACGGGAAGGATAGGTGAAGTATAAAGTGCTCCATGGTACACCATATCTTGGCTTATCATCGGCAGGATGGTTCAACAGCTGGCCACCCTTGGATATAGTAGCTTACCCAGGTCGTTTCGGGGGCCCTAGGAAAAAAGCGCGAGTGATCACCGTGGGGTTTGATTTGGTGCGAGTCCCACCTAACCCTGGAGTTGTCCCGGTCAAAGGTGGAGTATCGATAACGTATTTCCTAACAGTAAAAAAGTATGGTTTTCAAACGCTGGTTTATGGCGGTAAAAAAAAGGTAAGAGTAGCATGTAGTTATGTTTTGCGGAAACAAAAAATACAAAATTAAAACTATCAGTAGCAAAAGGTAACACTATACATATGTAATGAATTATTCAACCTAAATGCTATGTCGAAAAGCCTATTCAGTCTTCAATATACTTTTGCAATATATTGTATCAAATATCTTTCAATTCAAAACTACACACACACAAATGTCAACGCACAATATCAAATTAATATAATGTAAGTAAAGGTCATTAATTTACAGTAGAAAAGAACTTACTTTGCATTCTGCAAGGCATAATGTATTTCGCAATAACACTTTTGTCCTCAATTGCGACTTCAGCGCAGTTGATCAAATATACGTCAGAATGTATTATGCGCGTTTCTTTCTTTATTACTTTTATTTACTCTTTCTGAATATAAAGATAATATTATTGTAAAGATGGTGCGAAATTCTGACGTCTGTCTCTTTTGCACGTACTTCGAAATAAGATCGTGGCTCAAGAAGAAGAGCGTTCTGTACAATAATAATAAAATTTAAGTATAGTCAACATACACTGACCAGATTGGTGATGTCCTGGCGGAAGGTGGCGTGAAAAGTACTCGAAACCAGAGGTCATGTATGAAAAGATGTATGAATGTAGATGAAGCGAAAGGGTATGTCAGAACCGTGACAAATGGAGATCTGTAGTCTCTGCCTACCCCTCTGGGAGACAGACGTGAAGTGTATGTATGTAAGTATAGTCAACTTATCACTACATGTTTGACTGAAGTCGAAATATATTTTCTAATATATTAACTAAAGTAACGGATACCTAGATAAACGAACACATAAATACCTAACGAAAAACAAAACTTTTTTAGTAGCCACCAATCATGCAATGAATGTAAAGATGGTACGAAGTTCTGATGTCTCTTGAACTTTCTTAAGTAATAGGAACGGCTCAAATAAGCACCTATCCTGTGTCACTAAAACTTCAATAAGGTATTTTTAAGTAAATAAACACTTTAACTTTAGAGTGGTAGACTAAATTCTTAGCCGATCGTGCAATATATGGTATCACAGTAGAGAGACAAAACGCTTCCATCCCAATCAAAATCATTCATGGCTAAATTATTTGTCAACAAAATTTTTAGCCCGATCCAGTGAAAACCTAGATCCGCGAATCACTTTCACTAAATATTCAATTTGAACTTTTGCAGTACCACTTTCTTTTCAATTAAACTTGAGATTGGAAGCGCACGTTTTTGACTAATGGATGGATCAGTAATAATCTGAGGTACAACAAGAATCTTTCTGTTCCATCTTCTTATTCATCGTCAAGACGTGACGTACCACTCTGAAAATGGCCATGTTTTCTGTATTCTATGTGGTATAATTTACAAAGATTGGTGGATCAAAAAGCTGTCTCCCTGATGTAGATTAAGTCCATATATAATATTATATACCAGTTCGGTATATAATATCCCGGATAACAAATAAAAGCAAGAATACTAAAACTCTTTTAGAGATAACTAAAAAAAAATATCGCAGCAGCAACGTTATTAATATTAATACGGCATTCCTCAAAAACTAAAAAAAACGATACCAATACGCAAAGCAGTACATACATTACATAGAGGGTTCCAGAAAACGATGGGGTATGTCCTATTTTGTTCCATGGACAAGATTCATACTCACAAATTTCCAAAAAAAAAAAAAAAAAA
>SJJU01006571.1:0-29702 GCA_012932125.1 Conopomorpha cramerella
GGAACGCGAAAATACTTTTGTATGAAAAATCTAAACCGCTCAAGTTAGACGCTTGAAATTTGGCATGCAGGTATGTACTACGAAACTACGCGAATGAAATCTTGGGGCATCCATTAGAAATTTATATTAGGTACAAATCTAAAGCTAATGTTAGTAAGCTTAACCCTTAACTGCATGTTTTTTTTTGTCTGAATAAAAACCTATCCTTCTTAAATTATGTGGCCTGCATCATGGGAAAAAAATAAAAAATTAAAAGTGGTCTAAAGTCAAAACTGCGTTCATACGTATTAGTTGTACCATTGACAATAATTTAGAATGAAAAATCTGTAGATGGGACGGCTAGAAAAAAAAAAGGAGAAAAATTATACTGGTGTAGTATTACATCACTATGCAGCTAAGGGTTAAACGCTAAGAACTATTAACATCGAGTTGGCTACATCTGTTCAGGTAAACCGAGTCAAGCCGATCGGAACTTCTATCAGAATTGTGTCTCAGGTTTTGTATAGTTTGCAAGAAACTGATTAGTAAGTTAAATAGAAACGGTTGTAAGTCGTATATACAAACATTAAAAGTGTCTAGGTATCAAGTACATTTTAGAAGATTGCAATCAATAATATATTTTACAAAAACTGAATTCATTCATAATTTATTCAAAATGTGGTGTTAAGTCATTGATACAGGCATGGGGAATTAGGTAGGAGACCAATCCAGAAGATTAGATTTGATTTAAATAAATTAGATTTTTTTTAGCGCTAAAAATGTTCTTGATCCCTAGACACTTTTGACGTGTGTATAGGACTGGATATGGTCATAACCCATGAATAAAATTAAATAGAGAGGAACAACAGAAGAGAAAAAAAATAAAAGACTATCATGTTCCATTCTGGAACACTTACATTTCTTCTAAATGATTTTCTGACCGGCCAGTACATACATGGCTCTAAAATAAATTCGACACAATTATTGACGAATCGATTTTACTTATCGATCTTATAAAGTATAATTAAAACTACAAATTACAGACAGAGATTATACATAGTCTTATAACTGTGCTACTACTCACATCAAAAGGATCTAGGGATCAAGAACATATTTAGCTGTAAAAAAATCTAATTTGGGAAAAATACAACTGTTAGTTAAAGTTGGAAATTTTATATCTAATATGTGTATTCTCCCTATGTTTGCTTACATCTTTAAAACTATGCAACGGAATTTTAATTTTTTGAAGTGAAATATCTTTATCGGCGTTGGAAAAAAAAATCGGTTACGCGTCACATTTTTTCCGTTACGCGCCATCTTTTTTTAAATTTAAGATATTTAAGGTTAACCTCAGTTTCTGATTGTAACATCGGTCAATGTATAAAAGTTAAAGTGAAATAATTGTATTATTTGTATTCATGTCTATGATAATAAAATCCTTTTGTTTAAACTTTATCAAATTTAACTTTATTTAACCAATTTCTGGAAAGGTGCATGTAGATCATTTTGCGAAAAATAAGGCCATAAAGAAGTTTCACTTCTTACGTGCGTACACTAGTATTTTTTATTTTTGTATTTCTTTTTGTATGTTCTCATTATTTACTTTCGTTAACCAGACTATACATTTATTTATTTATTTATCTTTCATCTAATAATATATCCTTCAAAGTATTTCCATCAGTACTGCGAACAATACTAGACGCCTACCTGATCCATTTATTTGTTAATTAAGCTCCTCGAATGATAAATCGTGCTTTAACCCCGGACGATATTGTCGGCTAAAAGGGTAAAACCCTTTGTTTCGGATCGGATACAAAATTATACCAAAACGTTAACCGTTGAAGGAAGGAAAGTTCGCACTTTTGTCAACCATGTGTTGCTAATTGTGTTAATATGGAGGCTGAAATAGGACAGTTTGTGTTGTAAAATGTATTAAGTTTATTTATTCAATAGCTAGCGACGGGCCCGTTGGTGTAGTGGTCAGCATGTCTGCCTCTGCTCCGTAGGGTCGTGGGTTCGATTCCCACGGCTGACAGGAACTTAGGTGATGAGCTTTTAAGTAGTTGTTGGATTTGTCTGGGTGTTTTACTTATTTATTTAATAAGTATGATGTATTTAAAAGAAAAACAAAATGTATTTAAGTAAATATATTCCGTTGGCTGAATTCCATAACACTAGCTTTAGCAACTTAACATGAGATGAAGGCAATGTGTGTGTTGTTGTAAAATATTTATTTAAAATAAAAAAAAAATCACTTCACGCCTTTAAACCCCAAAGCGGGGTAGGCAGAGGCACTTGCTAAAGCAAATACCCACGGTTCACGCGCGCGTATTTAACCCAATGTGACAGGGGGTGAAGCCCATCGCCGTTATAGGGTTCACACACCTTGTGGTGTGCGGGTTTCATCACGATGTTGTCCTTCACCGTACGAGCGTACATTGTAAACACATACACACGTACATTGTAAACACATATACGTAAACTGTATTAAGTTTATTTATTTACTTACTGTGCCGCGCGGTGTTAGCATTTTTTCCTTCCCGTGGAAATTTGGGGATAATATCAACAGTGTTATATAGCCTAAAGCCTTTCTCGGTAAATGATCTATTCAACATAAAGATATTTTTTCAATTCGAACCAGTAGTTCTTGAGATTAGCGCGTTTGAACAAACAAACTCTTCAGCTTTATAATATTAGTATAGATAATACACATTGTGAAATAGCGGGTTCTCCTAATACAAGTTTTTTTAACTTAAAGGGAGGACCTTACACTCGTGTCTATAACCATCTTTATGAATAAAGTGAAGTTAAATAATTACATTTGTCACATGCATTATTTTCGCGGCGCACGCAACGGAAGCCCTCAAGTATGAATAATTTTCCCCGTTTCCTTAACATTTTCCATTATTTCTTCGCACCTAATAGTTGCAGCGTGATGTTATATAGCCTAAAGCCTTCCTCGATAAATGGCCTATTCAACACACAATTAATTTTCCAATTCAAACCAGTAGTTCCTGAGATTAGCGCGTTCAAAGAAACAAACTCTTCAGCTTTATAATATTATATAGTATAGATATATCTATATATATAAAAGAAAATCGTGTTAGTTACACCACTTATAACTTAAGAACGGCTGAACCGATTTAGCTGAAAATTGGTGGGGAGGTAGCTTAGAACCGGGAGACGGACATAGGATACTTTTTACCCCGATCCTGTTGGTCGCGTCGCTATATAGAGGGCGTTATAGTTTGTTTGAAGAACTGAAATTACGCGAATGAACGGGCGTCCACTAGTAGATATGACGCCGGGACATTATTACACACGGTGTTTAAAGTTAGTTTTGTATAAGATAGTTTATTGTCCTGAAAGCACACTAGATGACGCTAGGTGCACTCCTTCTGAATGGCACTAGCGTTTGGTCAAAGACGTTCTATATAAGCCGTGTGTTTGACAATGCAAATACCTCTATACTCTCTCTCTTGCATTCAACTTGTGTTTTGTTATTGGAACCGAGTCGGAGCCCTTGGGATCACTGAGCTACGTTGTTCACACGGTCACCTGACCCCAAACTAGGATACCCTGTACTATGAGTGCCAGAGACTGATACAATTACATAAATACTTTTAAATACATACATAGATAAATAAAACACCCAGACGCATACAACGAATGCCTCAGCTCATCACTAAAGCAATATGTCCGTGGCGGTAATCGAACCCGCGTCCGTCGTCCTAGAGGCAGATGTCCTGACCACTAGTCCATGCCGGTATAAGTACACACAAAGACAACATTAGACTCACCTCCCCCACAAGTGGCAGAGCAGAGGGAAGCCGGCGTGGGCAGCCAGTGGTACCGGGGTCGGGAGCAAGTGGAGCCATCCCCACCGCACACTCCACATTCATCCACCCGACGGGTTGAGCCCACTCGAAGGTCGCAGCCCACTCTCTGTTGGCAAATCATCATCATCATCATCAGCCACATAACGTCCACTGCTGGACGAGGGCCTCCCCCAATGAGATCCGTCATTTGGGGGGAAATGCCAGTAATCGCCACGCTTAGCAGGCGGGTTGGCGATCGCAGTGATGTTGTGGTTTAACTCACAGAGAGCGCTGCTGCCCGTTCTCTGGAGAGCTCCCTCGGTCGCCTCTTACGACCCCCATGACGGGAAACGTTGGGCTGGGGTGGTGACACATGTATTCTATTCGCCGTCACCACACGGCTAAATTGTAAAAGTTGGCAAATAAGAATAGTTTAATATCAAAAGTGTCTTGGGATCAAGTACATTTTAGAAGATTGCATCAAGAATATATTTTACAAAAACTGAATTCATTAATAATTTATTTAAGAGGTGATAAGTCATTGATTGAGGCATTGGGCATTAAGTAGGAGACCAATCCAGAAGATTAGATTTGATTTAAATAAATTCGATTTGTTTTAGAGCTAAAAATGAGTTATTGAAAATGTTTTAGAGAGCGTCTGTGGTCCAGTTGGTCGGACCCTTGACTTGTAACCGGGAGGTCCCGGGTTCGAGTCCGGCTACTGGACGTGTACCAATGGGACTCTTTTTTAGAGCATATGTACGCAACGCAACGCTCGTGCGGTGAAGGAAAACATCGTGATGAAACCCGAACCACCACAAGGTGTGTGAACCCTATAACGGCGATGGACTCACCCCCTGTCACGTTGGGTTAAAATACGCTTGGTGAACCTTGGGCATTAGCTTTAGCAAGTGCCTCTGCCTACCTCGCTTTGGGAATAAAAGGCGTGAAGTGTATTTCTAAAAATGTTCTTGATCTCTAGACTCATTTGATGTGTGTAGTTTACGCTCCGCGATTTTATTCGCGTAGTTTCATACATACATACACTTCACGCCTGGAGTTTATACTTATTTTATATTCATATTAACAGTTAAGATAGGACAACGTCTGTCGAGTCCACTAGTTATTAATAAAATTAGATTTCCGCAATCTTACGCCCGATTCAATTGTGTAACTTTGCTAATCTTTTGCGATCACTCTTCCTCTAGTTATTCTATATATGTCGTTATCGTAGTACGTGAAAAGTACTCGAAACTGGAGGTCATTTATGAAAAAATGTATGAATGTAGATGAAGCGAAAGGGGTATGTCGGGACCGTGACAAACGGAGATCTGTAGTCTCTGCCTACCCCTCTGGGAGACAGGCGTGAAGTGTATGTATGTATGTAGTTATATATCTATCCGGGCCGTATCTATATAGGCCGTAGTTATATATATGCCGGCCATCAAGCATTTGCTAAATTAGTATTAAGTCATATTTATGTTAAGTATACTTAGCAGTAAGCCCTGGCGGTTCTTCTGGCCAGTAAAAGAAATTAATTCGAACCGGGGACGATTACTTTTGTTTTAAAGTCATAAATGACGTTCATCAAGCTTTGTGTTACTCTACTGTATATCTGTATGTTATAACACTTATAACGATGAAATAAAGAAATTTTTACTTTGACTTTGACTATCCTCTATTGCCTCTTTGATCCCTCCTCATAAAAAACCCATCACAAATATAGCCACAAAGGAACGAAAACCAACCATACTACAGGCTTTCTGCAGCAGAATTTCTTACAAAATTGTGCGCTCTAAATCCTTCTCACTCAGTCGCCGGAGCCTCGACACATTACCGTCCTGTCACGAGATCTGATTGAATATTCTATGAACGCTGTGGCAAAGGTTGCCTTCGCTCCGGCTGCGGTTTTTCCTTATTAGAGAGCGGGTACCTATCGGTATAAATACGTGATTTGGGGTGGTTTTAAAAGCGAATCTCTCGGGAATTTATTGTCGAATCATTATCGGTGTTGCGGATTTTCGGGAATGTGAAACTCTATTGGTGATTTGTTTCGAGTTATTTTCGTTACTAGGTTAGTGAATTTGGTTGAAGTTTGTTGGTCAAATCGGTCAGTATGGGAAAATCTGAAACTATAACACATACGACGATTTGTTCGTAGGAACCATGTCACCGATTTTGATAAATAGAAAAACTGCATTCATACATTTGCTTTTATTACGCTTTAATTACTGAAATTGTTGAATATTATAATGGTGGTCACTTCGAACATCTGCTAAAATAAATTAAACTTATGTGAAAACATAGCCTTTTATTAATTTTAGACATCATGTTTATGTTTTATGTTTAAAGGGCATGCTTCGGTGGTTTGGGCATATGGAGAGAATGGATGAAAGTCGATTGACGAAAGAGATTTATATGGGTGATGTAATGGGCCGGGTGAGTAGGGGTCGCCCCAGAAGGACATATAAAGACCAGATTGGTGATGTCCTGACCGAAGGTGGCGTGAAAAGTACTCGAAACCGGAGGTCGTGTATGAAAAGATGTAGAATGTAGATGAAGCGAAAGGGGTATGTCAGGATCGTGACAAATGGAGATCTGTAGTCTCTGCCTACCCCTCTGGGAGACAGGCGTGAAGTGTATGTATGTATGTATGTATCATGTTTCATAGAGATATTTACAGCTTAAGACCTACACAATCGATATTTAAATAGAAAAAGTGTAAGTTTATATTTTCAAAACAACCGGGTTCGATCCCCGAGCTGGGTGCCTACAGTTGTTTTCTCAAATACATGAATGCAGTTTTTCTTTTTATCAAAATCGGTGACATGGTTCCTAAGAACAAATCGTGGTATGTGCTATAGTTTCAGACTTTCCCATACTGACCGATTTGAATGAGCCACCCTGTATATATAGAGCTGTTTTTTTGTGAACAGCCTTAAGAATGCAACAACAAGTACGAAGTTGCATAACCTAATAGTCCCATCGCGTTTTTACAATAGGACGACCAGGAGAACGGCAAAACGTCATCCATACCAGATTGGGTTGGCTATTTACGCGAACCAAGAGGTTTGCGTCTATTTTGCTAGTGCGAACCGCCAGGATGTGAAATGACTTGCCGGAGTCTGTGTTTCCCGCGCAGTACAGTCTGAAGGTCTTCAAGTCACTGGGGTGAATAGGTACCTAATGACCAAGTGTGCTCCATCGTAGACCACATCGCTGCTTAACAAGGATGGTAGCAGGATGGTGGTCAAACGCTTGCGCGTGTGACTGTTTATATTATAAAAAAGCGTGGTGAAATGTGTTTATATTAAGAAAACCGTAGTGGTATGGATTTACGACCTGTAATAATATGTGCCTTAGTAATATCGCCAAACAATACAACCAAAAATTTACAACAAAGTCAACCATGCGGCTTACCGAACGAAAAGGGTTCATCAACCGGCATAAACACTACACCAAAGAAGCATATAATATAGTATTAGCAAAACTATCCCGTGAAAAATACACTTCACGCCTTTTAATCCCAAAGCGTGGTAGGCAGAGGCACTTGCTAAAGCAAATGCCCACGGTTCACGCGCGCGTATTTAACCCAACGTGACAGGGGGTGAGCCCATCGCCGTTATACGGTTCACACACCTCGTGGTGTGCGGGTTTCATCACGATGTTGTCTTTCACCGTACGAGCGTTGCGTTGCGTACATAGGCTCTGAAAAAGAGTCCCATTGGTACACCTCCAGTAGCCGAACTCGAGCTCGCGACCGCCCGATCACAAGTCAAGTATCCGACCTTTTATTTATTCAGCCACCAAGCTAACAGGTATACTTAGATTATTAGGCTTCTTGGGGAAACAATGTTTGCCGGAGCAGCTAGTAAAAAAAGCATATATACGGTCGAATTGAGAACCTCCTCCTTTTTTGAAGTCGGTTAAAAATATAGGTACCATTCCAAATCTTGAACTTCAACATCATGTTCCAAGTTCATAAACATAATTTTACGAAAAGAAAACGCGGTCTGATCATAACAATGTAGCGTAGAAAACATAAATTCTTTTTCTTGAAAAAAAAAACATCTTCCTTCAGGTCACAAAATTAGTATTCTCAACTTAAACACATTCCCTGGAACCTTTGAGGGCGTCAATTCTTATCAACGCCACTTCGAACTGAGCTGCTTTTACTTTAGAGTTCGCTTAAAAGAAGTATCAGTGAAAAATGGTTTTGTGGAGCATAAAGCAAAAAAAATATCAAAGCGCTTCCCCCCTGCTCTCTCCTATTAAAAATATATGCAATTATGCAAAATACTTCGGGTCTCACATTTTCTTTTCAAATATGGATCGCGCGAAGATGACGAAGTTTTCGATAAGTTTTTTTAACTTTTTGAGTGGCCAGTTCTGAGGAAGGTTGAGTGAGGTCACCTCAATGTATACGGGACTTGTCAAAATTGACACTTGTGGATTTTGATACTTAGAAGCTCAGACGAATAAAAAGTACACTTGCAAGACGCGTAGCAACTTAGTCCGTCTCTTTTCCACTAAATATGTACGGAAAATTTGTCAGACCAAAAACAATAGAGGTTTTCTGATAGCTTCAAATATGCCAAAAGTAGTTCCAAAACATCTCACAGATGGCGCTTATCAGACATGATCTCAAGGTGAAACTCATTTTAGAATTGTGAATAAAAAATAAAAATATGAAATGACAACCCTGTCT
This sequence comes from Conopomorpha cramerella, assembly GCA_012932125.1. Lineage (NCBI taxonomy): Eukaryota > Metazoa > Arthropoda > Insecta > Lepidoptera > Gracillariidae > Conopomorpha > Conopomorpha cramerella. The sequence goes on from SJJU01006571.1 coordinate 8,506, forward strand.
AGGTAGTGCCATCTATTGACATTTCTTAGAACTGTAATAAGCCACCTGTCAGAAAACCTCCCAGTTTAGAGTAAAACTACAAGAGCTGAACCGGCAAACGTTGTTTTGCCAAAATACATTATGAACAGTGTTTCTCTGCTATTATATCCATGTTTTATACACACAAAACCTTCCCTGAGTATCAATCTATCGTCTAAAGAAAACTACATGAAAATCCGTTGCGTAGTTTTAAAGATCTAAGCATACATAGGGACAGACAGCGGGAGGCGACTTTGTTTTATACTATGTAACGATGAAACAATGAATAAACATGCAGGAGTAAAATAGTTAGAGACAATATCTTCTGTCCCGTACTGCGTACCTACCACGGTAAAACTGGATACAAAATGTCAAATCTGTAGTGAAATTATGAATGAATTCAGTTTGTATAAAATATATTCTCGATTGCAATCTTCTAAAATGTACTTGATCCCTAGACACTGTTGATGTGTGTATTTCTCGTTGCAAAGATGATCAAGTGCTTTTACGAAGATTATTATCGTAATGTTAAGTGTTAGCGTACAAACGAGTTTCGTGGTAAAATTTTGTGTCTTCACAATTTTGTCTCACAATCTTTCCTGAAACGATGAAAAGTGTATAGATATACAACTTTGACAAAATATTTTTGCAGGTGAAAAAATATTACTTACGAAGTGAAATGTTTGAAGCATGCTTATAATAAATACCTTGCAAGCCGCTTACCACATTCTGTCTCTTTTCCACCAAAATGTATGGAAAACTAGTGGACTCGTCAGATGTTGTCCTGTATTAACTATTAATCTATTATATAAAAATGGATTGATGTTCGTTAGTCTCGCTAAAACTTGAGAACGGCTGGACCGATTTGTCCAATTTTGGTCTTGAATTACACGTGGAAGTCCAGGAAAGGTTTAAAAGGTGTATTTCTTCCAATACACGGGGTACAAAAGCGACTTCCTATGGCAAAACAAATGTTTGCCGGGTCAACTAGTCTATTATATAAAAATCAAAGCCACTTTTCGTTGTCACGGCATAACTCCGGAACGGGTGGACCGATTTCGCTAATTCTTTCTTTGTTGTGCTTGTTAATGACAGCAGAAGGTTCTTATGAAAGAAAAAAAATACATCCACTGCTGGGCACAGGCCACCCTGGAGGTTATACTATTTTTTTACCGGGAATTTCTGGAATTCCTTTCTTTGTGCACGCCTACGGTACTTAAGCTACGTTCGTTCAAATTTTAAGTGCCTACGTCGAGCAGTTTGGTCTGGACGTTGATATGTCTGCAGACAGAAATTTTTTTTACTGATTGCAAAGTCAAAGTCAAACTTTCTTTATTTCATCGTTATAAGTGCTATAACATACAGATATACAGTAGCATAACACAAAGCTAAAGTAATCGTCCCCGGTTCGAATTAATTTCTTTTACTGGCCAGAAGATCCGGGATGAAACGGGCATCTTTTCAAATCGCCAAGGCTTACTGCTAAGTATACTTAACATAAATATGACTTAATACTAATTTAACAAATGCTTGATGGCCGGATGCATATTGCGTATTGATAGTTATTTTGAAAATATATTTCATGTACAGAATTGACCTCTCTACAGATTTATTTTAAGTATAATTGTAGATTGGCAATGCCCTTGCAGGGCGCATGTTTTGGAAATTAACTACTGAACACCTATATTTGTACCATGCAAGTACACATGCAAGCAAATAAATGATAACGATTATGTACTAAAAACGAAACAGCTAAAAGCGAATCGGACACGCGCACGAATATTTCCGTACCATCTTACTATCTTACTAATTATGAAGTTTGAATGGATGTTTATTACCGTTTCACGAAAAAATGTATTGAAACGAAATAACAAAATTAATAGCGTCTGTGGTCCACTTGGTCGGATACTCGCGGGTTCGAGATCGGCAACTGGACGTGTACCAATGGGACTCTTTTTCAGAGACTATGTACGTAACACAACGCTCGTACGGTGAAGTACAACATCGTGATGAAACCCGCACACCACAAGGTGTGTGAACCCTATAACGACGATGGGCTAAATACGCACGCGTGAACCGTGGGCACTTGCTTAGCAAGTGCCTCTACCTACCCCGCTTTGGGATGAAAAGGCGTGAAGTGTATTTCTTTATTTTTATTTTAAAAAAAAACAGAAGCAACACAGAAATCAACATAAAAACACAGAAACAAAAACTAATTAAATTAACAAGTTTTTGGCTGCAAAAAGGCAGCCGGCATTGTATTTATTATACTTTTTTATTATGTTCTAGACTTAATTATTTTTAATGTTTATTTTATTTAATTTATTGACATTTAATTTGTTTAGGGCATGACATTTTTGACGAATCTTGTTGACGATATAAATCTGTAGAGGTTTATTATTTTAAAATGGTTGTAAATAAATGGCGTTTAATATATTAAAATAGTTTTAAAATAATTATAGATTTGATTAACGCAAGCAGGATTGATTAATTTACTTCATATTAGTAACAGAAGAAAATGCTCTTCGAAAAGTATCGACTGCTTGCGATTACAACGCCATCGGTGGTAGACTTTGGAACTACAACTCGATAAATTCCAAATTAAAAAAAATCTCTCTCTAGTACCGAAAACAAACAAAGACACAACACACTGAGTCATTCGTCATCTATAAATAATTAATTAAATGTGCCTTTTCAATCTGTCTACTATTTGACAGGTCTTGCTTTACAAACATCTATAGTTTGACACCTGCGAAAATAGACATTTGTATGATCAGCGGAGTCAAGTTATGTTGGTTATGTTTTGATATTATATCGTTCATAGTGGATTTTGATATTCATTTCGTCGGTGAACAAAGGGGTTTTCATTAGCGCCTCAGAGATGGGCGTTATTATACATTGAACGGCGGCCATTGGTAAATTGCTAGTCATAAGAAGATGTAGACTTGGCAAAAGCTAATTGTCAGAATAATTTTGAAGAAAAAAGAACCGTCTTTAACCAGTACTAGCCGCTAAAGTTTATGGTTTGCCCATCATGGTAACCTGAATTCCTTATCATGGGACCACCTTGGAAATATCATATTTCCAACAAAAAAAAAATACAAAAATCGGTTACAGAGTTATTCGCGAATAAACATAAAAAAGCATATTGAAACGTAGAAGGATCTCGAGCAATGCTCTTAGAAACGTTGTTGGGCTCGTCAATATGAACAACTTTTACTATGGCAACGATGCGGGGAAATACATTTTTTTGCGTCATCTATTTTTATTTTATTTAATGTTAATATCATTTAGCGCCCTTGAGCTGTTCACCAGTCAGGCATGTATCCGGCCATCAAGCATTTGTTAAATTAGTATTAAGTCATATTTATGTTAAGTATACTTAGCAGAAAGCCTTGGCGATTTGAAAAGATGCCAGTTTCTTCCCGGTTCTTCTGGCCAGTAAAAGAAATTAATTCGAACCGGGGCGATTACTTTTGTTTTAAAGTCATAAATGACGTTCATCAAGCTTTGTGTTATGCTACTGTATATCTGTATGTTATAGCACTTTTAACGATGAAATGCAGAATTTTGACTTTGACTTTGGGGGGTTTTAGTGTATTCACTACATATCCTCATCGCCGCGCCCGAAGACGACGGGGAATCCGAAAGGATTCTCGTCATCATAATAATAAAGATGACGAAAGTAGAAAAACGTTGATTATTTTATAGATTTCTATTATAACGTGCAAGAGAAGAGAGGCCTTTGCCCTGCAGTGGGATCCAATGGGCTATTAAAAAAAATGTGTGCGTGTACTAGTGTACACACGTAAGAAGTGAAACTTCTTTATGGCCTTATTTTTCGCAAAATGATCTACATGCTTCCATCTACAACTTTCCAGAAATTGGTTAAATAAAGTTAAATTAGATAAAGTTTAAACAAGAGGATTTTATTATCATAGACATGAATACAAATAATACAATTATTTCACTTTAACTTTTATACATTGACCGATAGTTACAATCAGAAACTGAGGTTAACCTTAAATATCTTAAATTAAAAAAAAAGATGGCGCGTAACGGAAAAAATGTGTCGCGTAACCAAAAAAATGTGACGGTATTTTTTTTTCCAAAGCCGATAAAGTATTATAACGTGCAGCGTTGCGCCCGTGCAAAGCCGAGCATGGTCGTTTGTAGAAAATAAAATTTGGCCCTGTCTAGACAATTTCTAACTCTACGTAACCCGCAACCGCGCGGTACATTTGCATCAAACGTCTTCCCGCTAAAAGGCAGCGAAGGTTCATTTCTTTTCAACCCCCTAAGATTCTACACAAGAAAGCCTTATGTAGCGCGGGAAAGAGAGGGGGAGAGTGGTTTATTCATTCAGTGTTGATGGTATGGATGACGTTGGCATGTTTTTTGTAAAAAGGGTTGCTTAAAAATACGAATTTGTGCGTAAAAAAAAAATTGTCTTTGTTGGCTAAAATGCAAGTAAATTATGTTTGATGTTGTAATTTTTTTTTGTAGAGTTAACAAATCTTTGTTATATTGGTGTTAAATGAGTCATATAGCTGGATGCGAGAAGCCGTAAACAGATCACAGTGGCGTGCAATTGGAGAGGCCTATGTCCAGCAGTGGACAGGTATGGGCTGATGATGATGATGATGAGTCATATAGAAGCAAAGGCAGCAACATGCAGTTTGGCTTGAATGTCTGCAGTGATTTTTTAAATTATGAGCCTTACATTAACATCTGGTTATATATTTTTCAAACTCTCGTTTAACATTAAACTTTATGAAGAGAAATAATTAAAAAATGCTGGGTAAGACACTTAATATTCTATAGAATTAGTTAAATTAATGAATTAAATACCTACTACAGAATTTAACATTAATTATGAATTTAATATGTCGCAATCACATTAGGATAATGCTGCTTTTGCTACTCATCTAGATACTAAATGTTGATTTTGTATGGAATATTAATGATTTTGCAACGATCTTAATATTTGACTAAATAAAACAGATTAATTGCTTTAAAACTGTATATAAATACATTCTGATACAGGCTTTGAGCTTACTAGAAAGCTACCAACACTTATAGAAAATAATGTTTAAAAGTTAATGAAAAATAAATGTTTTTTTTTTAAAAGTTACCTAGTTATTACGAAAAATGTATGATGCTGCCGGGGTAACCGGGAGGTTCGGGTTCGAGTCCGGCTACTGCACGTGTACCAATGGGACTCTTTTTCAGAGCCTATGTACGCAACGCAACGCTCGTACGGGGAAGGACAACATCGTAGTGAAACCCGCACACCACAAGGTGTGTGAACCCTATAACGGCGATGGGCTCACCCCCTGTCACGTTGGGTTAAAAACGCGCGCGTGAACTGTGGGCATTTGCTTTAGCAAGTGCCTCTGCCTACCCCGCTTTAGGATCAAACGGCGTGAATAGTCGTAATAATAGTGATACCCAACAAATAGGACCAGATAACAAACAGGTCCGTTGGTGTAGTGGTCAGCATGTCTGTCTCTGCTCCGTAGGGTCGTGGGTTTGATTCCCACCGCTGGCAGGTATTTAGGTGATGAGCTTTTAAGTACTTGTTGGATGTGTCTGGGTGTTTTATTTATATAAGTATGTATTTAAAAGAAAGAAAAAAAGTATTTAAGTAAATATATCTCGTTGTCTGATTTCCATAACACAAGTGCTTTAGCTACCTAACATGGGATGAAGGCAATGTGTGTGTTGTTGTAAAATATTTATTTATTATTTATTTATACTCTTCAAGTCTACACCACAATAATTATTCATTCCAAAACCACTTTCCAATGGCCACCTTCTAACCAAAATAAAACCGAACATCTTAACGAAAACTCCAATTATAACATTTCAAACACCGCTTAATTAAAATAACAATTGATTTCATAAGAGAACCGCGAGAAATTCAAAATACAAAACCCTACTTGTTCCTTAAGTTACTCGTCTAAATTAATATCAAATTATTATTATGTCGCTAACACCTCTCGTCGAATCGATGTTTTCGTTTTACACACACACACAAACGATTTTCAACTCTAAAACTTATTAAAGTACTTAGCGAAATATTGTATAATTCCCTGAAGGCGTTGCGGCGATGAGTACTTAGGAAACTCTGTTGAGAACTTGTTTCGAATATAATTTGCAAAATGATCCTCTTTTTGTACTAAAAATGGTTGTATTAAGGTTCAAAAACCTTTGTATGTGTTTCCTTGCTGCATCATACTTACCTCAGAAGGAAACGAGTGTTGTGTGTAGGTGTTGTAAATGGCAAGTCCTGGAACCGGCGTGGGAAGGTTGAACCTAAGACACTGTGCTATAAAAGAGGATTTTGTTTCTAAAAAAAGGTGTATTATAGAGATACTACACCTATAACCCTACATTAGCCGTGTGGTGACGGCGAATAGAATACATGTGTCACCACCCCAGCCCAACTTTTCCCGCCATGGGGGTCGTAAGAGGCGACCGAGGGAACTCTCCAGAGAACGGGCAGCAGCGCTCTCTATGAGTTAAACCACAACACCACTGCGATCGCCAACCCACCTGCCAAGCGTGGCGATTACTGGCATTTCACCTCAAATGACGGATCTCATTGGGGGAGACCCTCATCCAGCAGTGGACGTTATGTGGCTGATGATGAACCCTACCTAGAAAGAGTTCTAGGTACACTCGGTTATAAAAGTGTTTCAAAAGTCCCGATCTACCCCCCTAGTAAAGCGCTCCAAGAAAGACATGACAAGACACATCAAAAGTGTCTAGGGATCAAGTACACGCATCAAAAGTGTCTAGAGATCAAGTACACACATCAAAAGTGTCTAGGGATCAAGTACACACATTAAAGTGTCTAGGGATCAAGTAACCACATCAAAAGTGTCTAGGGATCAAGTAACCACATCAAAAGTGTTTAGGGATCGAGTACACGCATCAAAAGTGTCTAGGGATCAAGTACATTTTAGAATATTGCAATCAAGAATATATTTTACAAAAACTGAATTCATTCATAATTTATTCAAAATGTGGTGATAAGTCATTGATACAGGCATGGGGAATTAGGTAGGAGATCAATCCAGAAGATTATATTTGATTTAAATAAATTAGATTTTTTTGGAGCTAAAAATATTCTTGATCCCTAGACACTTTTGATGTGTGTAGTTATATCCCAGATCAGCGTGGCTTAGCAGCAAATTAAAACCAAGAAAAAACCAAGCAGTTTCTCTCTACACACTTATTCGCGAATTTTCGACCAAAAATGCAAAATACCTTTTTAATGGAAGACAGTCGTTTCTCCATTTGGTGCAGGACTAAGTGTTTCCATTTTTTTCCGCGTCGACGCTTCAACGACGCCTTGTTTACGTATCATACCGCAATCATGCCCTTAGCTCTATGTTTTTTGTGCCACCACAGACGCTGGATGCGAGAAGTCGAAAATAGATCACAGTGTAGCGTGGTATGGGGAATTTTCTTTGGCGTTTTTCTGATGAAGCGAAAGGGGTAAATCAGGACCGTGACAAATGGAGATCTGTAGTCTCTGCCTATCCCTCTGGGAGACGGGCGTGAAGTACTTGTTGGATGTGTCTGGGTGTTTTATTTATATAAGTACCTATGTATTTAAAAGAAAAAATAAGTATTTAAGTAAGTATATTTCGTTGTCTGATTTCCATAACTCAAGTGCTTTAGCTACTTAACATGGGATGAAGGCAATGTGTGTGTTGTTGTTAAATAGACGAAACGACTTGTCGGAGTCTGTGTTTCCTGCGCAGTATAGTTTGAAGGTCTTCAAGTCACTGGGGTGAATAGGTACCTACTGAACAAGTGTGCTCCATCGTAGACCACATCGCTGCTAAACATCAGACAGGATGGTAGTCAAACGCTTGTTCATAGTGATTAAAAAAAAAATCTTTCTTTATTTATTTATTTAAGTGTATGTATGTTAGTTTTTCTGACAAATTTTCGGGCTCAGAACTGTTATTACTGTCAAACTTTGTCTGGAAAGTATGACAGTAATGACAGTTCTCAGCCTAGATATCTGTCAGAAAAAAAGGTCAAAGAAAATTCGGCCTAAGAATTGTCATTAGTGTCAAACTGAGTCGTCAGTGACAGGAGACAGCATTAGCCTTAAAAGCTAGACATAACTTCCCTGTAGGAAGAGCACCACGTTGAATGCGGAGGACTAAACCTAGTTTGTTGTATGTTTTGTACAATGTATACCATCATCATCATCAGCCACATAACGTTCACTGCTGGACGAGGGCCTCCCCCTATGAGATTCGTCATTTGGGGTGAAATGCCAGTAATCGCCACGCTTGGCAGGCGGGTTGGCGATCGCAGTGGTGTTGTTGTTTAACTCACAGAGAGCGCTGCTGCCCGTTCTCTGGAGAGCTCCCTCGGTCGTCTCTTACGACCCCCATGACGGGAAAAGTTGGGCTGGGGTGGTGACACATGTATATACGTCCTACATTTACCACATGACGAGAATTCCACCGCAGAATTCTCTAGGTTGGCATTTGCAAACCATTTAACTTGAATTTCAAAGCGTTCTCATAGAAAAATTCGCAACGAAACCCCGTTGTTATTATATTTCATACTGTGTTTCCATTCGCACGACAATCTTTACTTGAACTCTGAATCTTAACAACTTGTACTAAAGTCTAGTTTAGTTCAAAAGGGAAAATTTTAAAGCCATCCGTGTCTCTTTTTCTGTTTTATCAGTGACCATAAAGTTGGTAGGAAAAATGCGCTTTTTTTTTCCACAAAAATAAAAGAAAGAAATTACTCGAAAGACACACTTTGTATGTGAAAGTCACGCCAAAATACCGTGAACTCTTAACTTATAAACATCACATACTCGTATGGCTCAAAAATACGTGAAACATAATCTCAATTGTCACTTCTGTATCGACTCTTATCACTTACGATATAGAGATCAAAGTAGACTACCAGTGTTTTGAATTTAAAGTCCACTGAAATGTGTAATCAAGGTACCAGAGGCAAAATAATTTGAACTGTTTGCTAGAGGAACTTGATAGAATCCCGAGACCAAGTCAAAAGCATTTTGTGAAGGTTCATGCGTCTTTGGAAGTTGACATCACCATTCCGGGCCACGTGGTTTAATTTTAAAACTCGGGCCTACCTGACAAAGGTTAGGTATGCTCGCCTGCTTTTGGTGTGTGCCACAAGTAATAAGAGACACGAGAAAGTATCTGCTACTGTGAATATATTGCACAGTTCGAACAAAAGTGACACAAAACAGAATGTGTCATTTTATGAAATTGAACCTTAACGTAAAAGATACAAAACTTAAATTACAAAATCGGCATGTTTCATATTGGGTCCTTTTTGTTCGAACTACACACATCAAAAGTGTCTAGGGATCAAGAACATTTTTAGCTCTAAAAAGAATCTAATTTATTTAAATCAAATCTAATCTTCTGGATTGGTCCCCTAACTAATTCCCCATGCCTGTATCAATGACTTATTATACATACATACATACATACACTTCACGCCTGTCTCCCAGAGGGGTAGGCAGAGACTACAGATCTCCATTTGTCACGATCCTGACATACCCCTTTCGCTTCATCTACATTCATACATCTTTTCATACATGACCTCCGGTTTCGAGTACTTTTCACGCCACCTTCGGCCAGGACATCACCAATCTGGTCAACATATGTCCTTCTGGGGCGACCTCTACTCACCGGCCCATTACATCACCCATATAAATCTCTTTCGTCAATCGACTTTCATCCATTCTCTCCATATGCCCAAACCACCGAAGCATGCCCTTTTCAATCTTGGTCACTACGTCTTCCTTCAAACCGCAACTTTCCCTTATCACACTATTCCTTATCCTGTCATTTAATGTCACACCTTTCATGCTCCGCAATGACCGCATTTCTACGGCATTGACTTTACTTTTATGCTTCTTCTGCCATACCCAACTTTCACTCCCGTACATTAAGGTAGGTGCCAGTACAGCGCCATGAACAGCCAATCTTGCCTTTTTCGACATGAATTGGCTCTCCATAACACTGCGAAGGGCACCGTTAACCTTATTACCCGCACTCACTCTTCTTTCAATATCTTTGTCAAACTTTCCATCACTTGTAAATAGAGATCCCAAATATACAAACTCATCCACTTGTTCAACTTTCTCACCGTCAATCATGCACTCACAAACTGTCCTTTCATTATTTTCGACTACCATTACTTTGGTCTTACTAGCATTCACTTTCATCCCTTTCCTTTTCAATGACTCATTCATACAATTAATCATCTGCTGCAATTAATACGCCGACGGTGCAAGAAGAACTTGATCGTCAGCATATAAAAGGCATTTGATGATTAAACCACCCATATCTAGACCCCAATCACGACCTTTCAGATCTTCCAAACAACTGTCCATGAACAGATTGAACAGCCACGGAGACGCTACGCATCCCTGTCTGACACCTCTATGGATGCCAAACCAGTCTGAGTAGTCCCGTTTACCCTGACACAGGCACTGGAATCATCATAAAGTGATTTCAAAGCCCGTACCAAGGTCCTGTCCAACCTGAACCGGGACAGCAGCAAGGTCCACAACTCATTCCTGGGTACCCGATCATAAGCCTTCTCTAAGTCCATGAAAGCGCAGAAAACCTTTTGGTTTTTAGCCAAAAACTTCTCCGTCACCTGGCGCAAAGAGAAGACTTGGTCGGTGCATCCCATTCCCTTCCTAAAACCAGCTTGTACATCCCAGATTTTTTCATCAGTCTCACGTATTACCCTTTCGATCAACACTTTTGCATACATTTTGCCGACGATACTAAGAAGGCTGATTCCTCGGTAATGTTTGCAATCCTGCTGTGAGCCCTTACCCTTATACAGTGGAACGATTACGGCTTTGCACCAATCACTTGGTACTCGGCCGTATCGCCAACATGCATTAAAAATAAGGTACAGCAGGTTCGCCACCACCGCACCACCAGCCCTCAGCATCTCCAGCGAAATCCTATCATACCCAGCCGCTTTTCCATTTTTCATTCCTTTCATAGCCTTGAAAATTTCATTCATAAGTATCTCACTTTTATTCTCTTGGCCATCCATATTACCCGCATCAACTAAAGTCGACGCGGTGCTACATTCAAAAAAATTTTCAAAGTATTCCTTCCATCTTCTTACAACCATACTTTCTTCATTCAAAATTTTTCCATCCTTATCTCTAATTGCTTTCATGCTATGATTCTCTGACTTACTTCTGGCTGACCGGACTAGTTTCCAAAATAGCCGAATATTATTTTGGAAGTTGTCAGAGAACCTCTTTTCATTCCGCTCTTTTAACTCAATCTTCTTACGTACTATCAGTTCTTTCACTCTCTTCTTTAAGCACTTGTATTGAGACATTTTCCTTTCACTTTCATCCACATTAGTTGCTTGGGTGTTGGCTCTCATGGCCAACACATCCATCCATGCCTTTTTCTTTTCATTCACACTCTTGCTTACTTCCTCATCCCACCAGAGCTCACAGTCTCTGGAGACATTCTTCCTCTTTCGCACCCCGCATACCTCAGTGGCTATCTCAACCATACCATTTTTAAAAACATTCCATACATTATCTATCTCATCTTCTCTTATTTCTTCATTCACTATACTGAGTTTTTCTTTCAGCATTGATTCATACTTCTCTTTCACGTCATCCTTCCGGAGTTGATCAACTTTTATTCTTTGCAAGCCTGTGTTGACAACAGGAGCCCGATGACGCCAACCCCGGAACAAACCACTAATTCGGCTGACAACCAAATAATGATCGGTCCCAACATTAGCACCACGATAAACCCTAGTGTCAAGCACATGCTGCTTCAGTCGTCCATCCACAATCACAAAGTCAATCATACTTCTATCTACACCCCGCTGCCAAGTATACGTGTGGATCTTCCTGTGATCAAACATGGTGTTTGTCACAGCAAGGTCCCACTCCATACATATCTCGAGAAGGCTCTCACCGTTCTCGTTCACTCTTTCATCACCAAACAAGCCCAGAACACTTTCATACAAATCACGCTGTATACCCACTTTTCCATTAAAATCCCCTAGCGCTATGATCAACTCATTTCTCTTACATTCTGACAGCACACCTCTGACATTCTCCCAGAACTCTTCGCGTTCTCTAAGTGGCTTAGACATGTCCGGTGCATATACACCCAACACGAACAAGTGCTTTATGCCAACTTTGAGTCTCGCCCATATGAGTCTGGGGTTCACGCATTCGTAGCTCTTCAAACAACCAGCCATTCGCTCTGAGAAGACAAGACCAACGCCTTGGCATGCACGCTGGCAATGCGGCACTCCCGACCAATACGCGGAGTACGTGCCATGCGTGGTACTGTCTATACCCTTTCGCTTCGTCTCATTCACACACATTAAATCAATATTTTTATCATTCATCACCTTGCAAACTTCATCAATCTTACTGTCCCATCCTCCACAAACATTCAGCGTGGCAAATCGAGCCTCCGCAGTCCACTTTTCGCCTCTCCGAGAGACCTGACGTGACGGGTGGCGAGCCTCGTCGCCGCTACAAATGACTTTTGGTAGAATGTTCATTTGGGGTCCCACGAAAAGCTGGGGAAAGAGAGGGTCGACCACATCAGAGCCCCGCGTGATGTGGCAAGGCTTATTAGTGCCCGGAGGTCGCCAGGTATCCGGGACGTTGGCACGCTTACGACCAGGCTCGCCCCTGGCCATGCATCCATAGGCGCGGCAGACCAAGGATTGGCGGAATGGGATGAAGGATCAGGTTGTGGGGAAAGGAAGTACGTGGAATTGGGAGGAGGAATAAGGGTGATGATATCGCAGCACGGAAGGACAAGGCTTGTGCTGACGATAGCTCGAGGGGCCGGGGTCGCATACCCGTGACTGTTCTTGATTTACCGGACTTGATATAATCAAGAAACAGCCCTCTGACACATTTATATTACACCACATTTTGAATAAATTATTAATGAATTCAGTTTTTGTAAAATATATTCTTGATTGCAATCTTCTAAAATGTACTTGATCCCTAGACACTTTTGATATGTGTATTTCGCTGATTTATCGAAAGTTTTGAGGTAACAAACAAAACAAAAAATATACCGGTTAGGTCATTTTTTAATGAAACGCGCACAGACATTATAACTCAATATTGTTCACCGGGTATATAGGCGCGAGTCGAGTAAAATAACAAAGGTAAGCTCGAGTTTGTCTTTGATTATATTCCCGCCTATAATCCCGGTGAACAAAATTGAATTTAAAAAAAATACCATCGCATTCAGCAATTTTTTCTTTCCTTTTTATGAAGTCGTTTAAAATGGAGGTAGAGTATTTAGTCCCTTAGCCTATTTAACTAAATACGGATAATTATTCTCCAGTATCTAGCACAAAGGGTTCCAGGCCACTCAGCTACAAAAATACAGAAGCTTAACACAAAGCTTGAAAGTAATATATACACATCAAAAGTGTCTAGGAATCAAGTAAATTTTAGAAGATTGCAATTATAAATATATTTTACAAAAAAAGAATTCATTCGTAATTTATTCAAAATGTGGTGATAAGTCATTGATACAGGCATGGGGAATGGGGTAGGAGACCAATCCAGAAGATTAGATTTGATTTAAAGAAATTAGATTTTCTTTTAGAGCTAAAAATGTTCTTGATCCCTTGACACTTTTGATGTGTGTATGTTATTGTTGATGTTTTTTTAATTAATAAGTTCCTAACTCAGTGCCCGGATGCCAACATATTTGTTAACCCAAATGGCCCAGGTTATCATGTGACTGTAAAAAAATGTTCCTCTTAATTTTTTGTCAAATGTTTGTTTCTGTTTTTTTTCTTCTTTTTAATGTACTTTTGTTATTTTTTTTTTATTATTCAGATTTTTATAAATACTTATTGTTAAGATAACTTATTCAATAATGTGTGTTGGCTAGCTGTAAGCATTATTTGTATTGTAAATAAATGTATGATTTTACGAATTAAATTCTTCTCCTGTCGAGAAGATCCGAGAAAAAATGGCATCTTTTCAAATTGTCAAAGCTTACATTAATATGACTGTTCAAGAACCAATATTAAGAAGCCGCTGCTAGCGACATCTAACGCCTAATTTGTAAACTAACATCTTTTACTAATGTCACTCAGCCATCTTGAAAACACTTCCTTTATACGATTCATACAAACATATCGAAATCTCGATGTAAGCGACTAATATTCAACAATTATACGTTTAAACAACGAATCAAGCGAATTTAATTGAAGAGACGACAACTGGGAGACACGGGAGAAGATCTGCACTAATGACTTAGTTCTAACTCAATATTGTTCACCGGGTATATAGGCGCGAATATTACCAAAGACAAGCTCGAGCTTACCTTTGTTATTTTCCACTCGTGACCACGACGCATGCAACTGCGTCGAAACGTCGAGTAAAATAACAAAGGTAAGCTCGAGCTTGTCTTTGGTTATATTCGCGCCTATATACCCGGTGAACAATATTGAGTTATAATGTCTGTGCGCGTTTCATTAAAAAATGACTTAGTTCTAATTTCAAAACTGCGTGATGGCCGGGTGCATCACTGACTGGAAAAGAAGTTCCGCTTTCACTCATCCTTCGAACCCAACCGCACTTGTTATTCCGCTACCCCTTTTCTGATGAACTCATGCCATATTCAAGGGCGCGTCTACTTACACACTCCCTGTTACGTTCGAGACGAATCCCTTTGTCTTTTCTTTAAATGAAAGATCAGCCTATTCTGGTCTCACAGTGCTTTGAAGCATTGTGCTTTCCTAATCTGGCACCGACTACGGTGGCAGTGGTTTTTCTTTCTTGCCGAGATTATGATGAAAGAATGCCGTAAAGACTGTAGCTGGTGAAGGGTTGACTTCATTGGACCGACTGTTGTGAAGGTCAAAATACTTTAACGTGTTAACAGGCCTCTGAAAGAACACATGGTTTTAGACAATGTGCTGGGTTCAGAAAAACAAAATACACTTCACGCCTTTAATCCCGAAGAGGGGTAGGGAGAGGCACTTGCTAAAGCAAGTACCCACGGTTCACGTATTTAACCCAACGTGACAGGGGGTGAGTCCATCGCCGTTATAAGGTTCATACACCTTGTGGTGTGCGGGTTTCATCACGATGTTGTCCTTCACCGTACGAGCGTTGCGTTGCGTACATAGGCTCCGAAAAAGAATCCCATTGGTACACGTCCAGTAGCTGGACTCGAACCCGGAACCTCCCGGTTACAAGTCAAGTATCCGACCAACTGGACCACAGACGCTCTCTCTCTCTCTGGTTCAGGTCCTAAAGATATGCGCAAGATGCAGACGCATAAGAAGCAGACGGCCAGCATAGTGGTCAGGACATCTGCCTCTAGGACGACGGTCGCGGGTTCGATTCCCGCCACGGACATAATGCTTTAGTGATGAGCTGAGGCATTTGTTGTGTGCGTCTGGGTGTTTTATTTATCTACGTATGTATTTAGACGTTTTGTAGAAGCGTCTGTGGTCCAGTTTGTCGGATACTGACTTGTTACCGAGAGGTCGTGCGTTCGAGTCCGGCTACTGGACGTGTGCCAATGGGACTCTTTTTCCAGAGCCTATGTACGCAACGCAACGCTAGTACGATAACCCGCCCACCACAAGGTGTGTGAACCCTATAACGGCGATGAAACGTGGGCATTTGCTTTAGCAAGTGCCTCTGCCTACACCGCTTTGGGATTGAAAGGCGTGAATTTTTATTTTTTAAATTAAAATAATGGGTGGAATTGGTTGAACTTGTTGAAAGAGTTGAAAGGCACCCCAAACGTTGCATTCATTAAAACAGGAGAGTTAATTCTCCTGAGAGATCAGATAAATACAATAAAGGGATGATCACGGGACATTTTTAATTGTTCAAAGTAACTTTTTGTAAGGGTTACATTTTAATTGGGTCGGTAGGCGGTGGTTTTGCTATTTCAATGGAGTTGCGGTTTAAGATTAAAAGTCGCTGGTGATTTGATTTTAGAATCCAGGTGTCGGAGCTGGCTTGTTGTGAAAGAGCTTACTGGTTCGTTTCTAGCACAAATATCAAGTACTAGAGAATGATTATGCTATGTCATACACACATCAAAAGTACATTTTAGAAGATTGCAATCAAGAATATACTTTATAAAAACAGAATTCATTCATAATTTATTCAAAATGTGGTGATAAAATATTGATACAGGCATGGGGAATGAGGTAGGAGACCAAACCAGAAGATTAGATTTGATTTAAATAAATTATTTATATTTTTTAGAGCTAAAAATGTTCGATGTTTGACGCGCACGGACATTATAACTCAATTTTGTTCACCGGGTATATAAAATAGAAAATAGTATAAAACATAGTTTTAACAGGTAAATCAGGGACAAGCTCATCACGACCCAAGCTATTCCCCCCCACTCCCACCAATTATCATGGAAATCATTGGGGGAGGCTCTCGTCCAGCAGTAGGCGTGGTGTGGCTGATGATGATTCAAATAATATTTTGTACATTTGCGGGAATTAATTTCTGTTCCAATTTTCAGCTTTAAATAACCCTGATGTTGGTTTATTACATAATATGGTATTAATGGAATTTTATTGAATGAAGAAGTAGGCCATGATGCACCTGTAAATACATTTAGTGAATCGGTATTTCAATCAGAATAATTCTTGTTTTATGTGAAACATATTATTATATATGATATCTTATAAATTTACAACATATCGAATACTAGCTTTCCGCCCGCAGATTCGCCCGCGTGGACTTCGGTTATATTGCGGCGTAAAGGAATATTTTTGTTTTCCCTCGGGATATCATTTTTTTCCGGGATAAAAAGTACCCTATTATTTAAACCGGACTTCTAACTATACGTCTGCAAAATTTCAAAGCAATCGGTTCAGTAGTTACGGCGTGAAAGCGGAACAAACAAACAAACTCACTTTCTCATTTAAAATATTATACGTATACTAGCTGTCCCGGCAAACATTTGTTTTGCCATAATAAGTTGCCTTTGTACCCCGTGTATTGGGAGAAATACAACTGGTAGATGCATTAAAAATAGATAGTAGCCGATTCTCAGACCTACTGAATACGCATATAAAATTTGGTAAAAATCGGTAAAGCCGTTTCGGAGGAGTATGGCAACGAAAACTGTGACACGAGAATTTTATATATTAGATTAAGATTTCGTCCAATTTGAGAGATAGGATAGTTTATTATTTTTTTAAGGAAACGCGCACTGACATGATATTAAATGTTTAAAACGGGTATTATAGCGTGAAGATTAACCAAAGATAAGCATTCAGCTTATTCAGTCAGCTCTCGACCACGACACATGTAACTGTGTCGAAACGTCGGGCTAACAACGAAGGTAAGCTGAATGCTTATCTTTGGTTAATCTTCACGCTGTGATACCCGTTTTAAACATATAATATCAGGATAGTTTATATTTTTCTATTTAAAAAGTGGCATCCACTGCTGGTCCCAGGCCCTGGAGGTTATAACAGAACGTCTGTCGGGTCCACTAGTTAAATATAAAATCTCCATGTCACAATGTTAGTTACCGTACTCCTCCGAAACGTCTTTACCGATTTTTACCAAACTTTATATTATGCGTATTCAGTACGTCTGAGAATCGGCTACTGTTTATTTTTTATGCATCTACCAGTTCTATTTCTCCCAATACACGGGGTACAAATGCAACTTATTATGGCAAAACAAATGTTTGCCGGGACAGCTCGTATTTGTATAGATTAGTATGACTTAAAATTGCAATAAATCTTCTCAGGTATAATAACCTACCACAACTTGAAAATTTTAAAAACATTTTTAAATCTTTCGGCCCGCTTACTCCCTCTATCTTAACGACTTCGGAAATTCTCGAATAAGTTGAGAGAAAAAAAACAACGCTGTCAAAGTTTTCCCATACATCAGCGGAGTTTTTTTTTTTGTTCGCCAAGAAAAATAAAGAAGATTATAAATGCTATTTAGATAAGAAACAGAAGGAGTGTAAGATAGAAGAGAAGGTCATCGACAAGTCTTCTGTCCGTATTCTGAAACGCGAAGATATCTCTACTCAGGTATATTTTATAAAAAGAAATGTGATTATTTTTTATATACACACATCAAAAGTGTCTAGAGATCAAGTACATTTTAGAAGATTGCAATCAAGAATATATTTTACAAAAACTTAATTCATTCATAATTTATTCAAAATGTGGTGATAAGTCATTGATACAGGCATGGGGAGTTAGGTAGGAGACCAATCCAGAATTAGAGGTAGATTTGATATAAATAAATTAGATTATTTTAGAGCTAAAAATGTCCTTGATCCCTCGACACTTTTGATGTGTGTAGTATAACACAAAGCTTGATGAAAGTCATTTATGATTTTAAGATCAAAAGTAAACGTCCCCGGCTCGAATTAATTTCTTTTACTGGCCAGAAGAACCGGGAAGAAACTGGCATCTTTTCAACATCTATGTACTTAACATAAGATTCTAGTGTTTACATCAATAATAGACATGCACAACATTTTTATATAACACAAGTTGTAACTATATTAGGTAATGAATTACTGTTTAATTAAGAGCACTTTAGGTACTATTAATATTTTATCAATTAAGCAAACATAGCAAGCAAAGATACAAAAAAAATAATAATCTTTAATCCCAAAGCGGGGTAGGCAGAGGCACTTGCTTAATAAGCAAATGCCCACGGTTCACCGAGCGTATTTAACCCAACGTGACAGGGGTGAGCCCATCGCCGTTACAGGGTGCACACACCTTGTGGTGTGCTATGTTTGCATACATACATACATACATACACTTCACGCCTGTCTCCCAGAGGGGTAGGCAGAGACTACAGATCTCCATTTGTCTCTCCACGGTCCTGACATACCCCTTTCGCTTCATCTACATTCATACATCTTTCATACATGACCTTCGGTTTCGAGTACTTTTCACGCCACCTTCGGCCAGGACATCACCAATCTGGTCTGTATATGTCCTTCTGGGGCGACCTCTACTCACCCGGCCCATTAAATCACCCATATAAATCTCTTTCGTCAATCGACTTTCATCCATTCTCTCCATATGATGTTTGCTTAATTGATAAAAAGATAAAAAGGTTAGAGCAAGACACAAAGGCAAAGAAACAAAAAAAAAATATCACGGGATCGAAAAACAACTCGACTAACACCATGCGGCACAGCTAGTAAGCGATATATTCACACCGTAAAGCGGTTGGAGGGTTAAACAGCCTGTTCTAAACGCCAGCGGTGGCGGTAGGTGTCGCGTCCATTGAAGTGTTAGTAACTAAATCACGCGGCTATACCGCGAGCCCCCGAGGCTTTGGTGTGTGGTCTAAAGGCAAAAAAAATATTTTTTTTACAACGGGCCGTCCCCCACTTGTTACTATCGTCGTTTTAAAACAACACCGTTTTTCCCACTTGATTTTGCACCAGATGAAGTAGATGTATTTCAGTATTTTTCCTATGATATGTATACGAGCGTCTGTGGTCCAGTTGGTCGGACCCTTGACTTGTAACCGGGAGGTCCCGGGTTCGAGTCCGGCTACTGGACGTGTACCAATGGGACTCTTTTTCAGAGCCTATGTACGCAACGCAACGCTCGTACGGTGAAGGACAACATCGTGATGAAACCGCACACCACAAGGTGTGTGAACCCTATAACGGCGATGGGCTCACCCCCTGTCACGTTGGGTTAAATACGCTTGGTGAACCGTGGGTACTTGCTTTAGCAAGTGCCTCTGCCTACCCCTCTTTGGGATTAAAGGCGTGAAGTGTATTTATTTTTTATTATTTTTTTTTGTATACCTTACTAGCAAACACGGCGAACTCCGTTTCGCCACCAGATGGCTTCGTTTCGTTTTACCGCTTTTCTGTTGAAATTTTTCTTAAATTTTCTTTGCTATAAACCTTACGGAGCCTGAGACCTTTCCAACGAATGCAAAACCGTGGAAATCGGTTCGTGCGTTCTAAAGTTATAGCGTCAGGGAGGAAATCCCGACTTATTTTTATATAGTAGAAGATAAATGAACCTTACTGCCAAACATCTGCTTATTTGGCGACAATAATTTGTTCCCGTAAGAAGAGGGTTAAGAAGCGAGCGAGGGAACTCTCCAGAGAACGGGCACTGCGATCGTTGTGAATTGAACAGGTTTCGAAATTATTTATATGTACCCGTTCTATCATCGCACTGACATGTTATTAAATATTTAAAACGGGTATTATAGCGTGAAGATGAACCAAAGATAAGCATTCAGCTTACCTTCGTTGTTTGCCCGACGTTAAAAACGATGCTGAACTTCAGACTGTACTGCGCAGTAAACACAGACTCCGGCAAGTCATTCCACATCGTGGCGGTTCGCACTATGAAAGTAGACGCAAGCCGTACCATGACGATGGTTTCCGCTTAATCTTATACTTTAAGGCGTAAGGGAGCGCGGCTTGTATCGCATTTAAAATGCACCGAACGACCCGGGCGATTTTCATCGCGTGAAACCAACATCCGTGTGAATGTGGTTTTAAATTTGTTCAGTTTACTTCTTCATTCGCGCAAACTGCACGCGTAGCATACAAGCGTTATCTGGATGCGTCCATCTCTTTCTGTTGCGCGTGTCAGAATTGGAATACTTTTTTTTTTTAATCACTATGAACAGGCGTTTGACCACCATCCTGCCTGATGTTATGCAGCGATGTGGTCTACGATAGAGCACACTTGTTCAGTAGGTACCTATTCACTCGCGACTTGAGCACCTTCAAACAATACTGGGCAGGAAACACAGACTCCGGCAAGTCGTTCCACATCCTGGCGGTACGCACTATGAAAGCGGACGCAAACCGTTTGGTTCGCGTAAATGGCAAATCCACCTGGTATGGATGACGTTTTGCCGTTCTCCTGGTTGTCCTATAGTAAAAACGCGATGGGGGTATTAGGTTATGCAACCCCGTAGCACACTCACCGAAATGCACCCGATAGAAGACAGATAGGCTCGCAACTTTGCGGCGATGCTCTAGGCTATTATAAATATACCTATGGAGTAACTCGATATTGTTCACCGGGTATTAAGGCGCGAATATACAGGGTGGCACATTCAAATCGGCACTTCGACCACCTAC
>SJJU01006575.1:0-10176 GCA_012932125.1 Conopomorpha cramerella
ACATAACGTCCACTGCTGGACGAGGGCCTCCCCCCAATGAGATCCGTCATTTGGGGTGAAATGCCAGTAATCGCCACGCTTGGCAGGCGGGTTGGCGATCGCAGTGGTGTTTGGTTTAACTCACAAAGAGCGCTGCTGCCCGTCCTCTGGAGAGCTCCCTCGGTCGTCTCTTACGACCCCCATGACGGGAAAAGTTGGGCTGGGGTGGTGATACATGCATTCTATTCGCCGTCACCACACGCCTAGCGTTTCCTTAAATATGATTTAACACGATTAGAACGGGATAAACGTTGAAGAGAGATCTGTGCTTGAAAAGAGTTTCAGTATACGGGTTATTCAGCTTTGTTAAAAACTGTTGCGTATGTAGAGTGACAGAAAATAGATTGGAGAACTATTCCAACCAAGAGACTCGGAACCAGTTGTCGGACAGTAGTAGACAGTAGTGGTAGGTTAGTTGTAAATGACGAAACATGCTGTGGATGCCTTGTCTGTTTAGATGCATAAGTATTTTGACGAAACATGTGGTGGATACTGTTTGTAATTTATATTTGTTTTTTTTTTATAACTTTTTTATTTTTGTTCCGTTTTGGGAACCAGTTTATGCTTTACAGGTAAAAGTTTAACTCTTAACCCTTAGCTGCATAGTGATGTAATACTACATCAGTATAAATTTCCTTGATTTTTTTTCTAGCCGTCACATCTACAGATTTTGCATTCTAAATTATTGTCAAAAGTACAACTAATACGTATGAACGCAGTTTTGACTTTAGACCACTTTTATTTTTTTTATTTTTATTCCCATGATGCAGGCCACATAATTTAAGAAGGATAGGTTTTTATTCAGACAAAAATATCATGCAGTTAAGGGTTAAACCCTTTTGCGGACTGAGACACCTTAGTCTATGGGAATCACCTAAAAACACCCTAGTCATGGTAGCGCTCATCAGATAAACTTAACTTACAAACTGTGGCATTATGCTGAGTAGATACCCTTTTACTAGCTTAAGATCTGGTACACGTTCAGTGCCATTCTCACAGATCTGGTACACTTTTGTTTTTTTTTTAAATATTATTTCTACTATTTTATTACTTTTTCTCTTGTTCTGTTGTTGTCATTTATTGTCTGTTTTTTTTTTTGTTTATTGTGTTAGTTCTTAAGTTAGCGAATAAATATACATTAGTGGCGAAGCTAGGGGGTAAGCCGGTAGTACAAGACAAGCCTATGCCAGGCACATTAACAAATATTTTCAAGGAAATTAAGTAGCGTAGACTTGTAAGTAAGACAAATAAAAAATCTAAATAAGCATTCGTTAAGTGCCTATTTTTCACTACCGGCTTACCTCCTAGCTTCGCCATTAATATACATATATACATACAAAACGAACCAGATCCGCGACTTATGCGTTTATTATATTAGGTAGAGAGATCAATTCCCGAAAATGTTTAATTTATACCCAGTGATAAAGTAATTAAATTATTCAGAGAGGACAGTAAACATAGCGGTACAACTTAGCTAATTCATAAGAAGCTGCAGCTGGCAATTTGTCTATGGAGATTGTGGAAACAAGCAGCATTCACGATAATGATTAATTGTTTTCGCGGTTCGCTGTTAAAATTAATATCCTATTAATTATAAACTCCATAAATGAGTCGTTGAAATTTATGAAAACATTAATTAACTTCTGAAAACAGGCACCTGAAATATTAATTTAATTTATTTTTAGGACAAAGTATTTACAAGATCAATAAACCAGTAAATGCCCACCGCAGGCTTTGAACTTCCCAGAAAGGTTCGAGGGAAGCCCTCTCGGGTCGTTAGGGAGGAAGTATATTTTTTTTTAATTTATATTATTTGCATCAGACAGAAATCCATATTTGTTAGTAAGGTAATGAGCAAGTGGTAAGAGCCCTGGAGTTTCGGTGATGACAGCCGGATCTTTTTAAGTTCTTCCCGGATACAGCCGGCAGGTTTCGTATGACCTGAGTGCACCCGGACTAAGAGACACGTCAGGTACTAACCAGGCACGGATGTTTTAACGCGCGCCTACAACGCATGGCTCTCCGCGTCTATACCTATAGCAAAATACAGAAATCCATCTAATCCACAAAATTTCGCATTCATAAAATATAATATTACCTAGTAGGATTCATAACGTCAGTGTGAGTTCCTTATAAAAGTTATCCTACAATATGTAATGTAAAATAATCACCTTTAAATACAGCACCACAAAGCTTAAAACCTAGATTTCATTACAAATACTTTCCACCGTGTTTCACACCTACACACAACCGTGCCTACAACCTACTCTCTAGATCTAAAACAAATAGACTTGCGATACAAAACTAACATTTCGAATAAAACGAGACAAATATAATATGGAAAACTAGTGAACGCCCCGCGATTTCATTCGCGTAATTTCAGTTCTTCATACAAACTATAACGCCGTCTATATAGCGACGCGACCTACAGGATCGGGGTAAAAAGTATCCTATGCCCGTCTCCCGGTTCGAAGCTACCTCCCCACCAATTTTCAACCAAATCGGTTCAGCCAATCTTGAGTTATAAATGGACTAACTAACACGACTTTCTTTTATAAATATATAGACATGCACTACTGAAAGAGTAAAACACAACATTATCTGTCTCTTACTACGTAGCTGTTTATTGTTGCCATCCGAACTATCATTCTGGTAATGAAAGTTACAGTGAAATGTAAAAAAATATATTTGTAACTTGCGCGGAATGAGGAGTTATTTGAAAAAAAATCTATCAAAGATAGTGGAAAGCAAAGGAGATGCAACTACTTTATTCTATGATCGTACGTCATCGGTCTCTCTCTCTTTCGTGGGTTTGTATCGAATTTCGAGAATTGATATTTGCCCTGGATCTACAGTAATTGAAAGTTACTTGGATTATTGTAGTCCGTAGGTTCACCGGTAATGCCAATTCCCAGTGGGCCTCGCCAGTGGGTGCACGGATAGGAAGGATAAATTAGGAGTACTTCTCACGCCACCTTATTTCTTATTGCACATAAAAGTAAAAATATACATTTGCAATCATTTTGAAAAAAATGTTCTTACTCCACGACCCACAGATATGGGACCACCATTGTACACTAGATTTAATTGCCTATCTACCAGACCTAATTTTATTTTTGTTCGCCGTAGGTAAGTGTCCTATACAAAGATGCCCGATGTCCTTTTCACTTTGACTTTTGACTAAATACGCTACGCGGCTTGCAAGTCTAGTTGTGTTTGGTCTAATTCTACTTACTCGAACCAACTTGATGCTAGGACAAGTTGGTAACTTATCAGTAGAGGCGGCAGAGACAACATTATGCAGTTTGTGAAACTGTTGAATTCAGTCAAACGAAATAGCGTGTCGCATACAATATGCTATTAAATGATGACTAGGAGTTACGATATCAATTTTGTTTGTCGTAGATCAAAATAAATAAATAAAATAATACACTTCAAGCATTTTAATCCAAGAGCGGGGTAGGCAGAGGCACTTGCTTAGTAAGCAAATGCCCACGGTAGATCGTAGATCAAAAAGTTCGGTTATTTCGTTACCAATGAAAAGTATATCTTTAAATCAAAAGTGCATTGCTATTTTGTCTTTGTCACGGCGTCACACGGTTGAACGAGTGGACCAATTTCGATAATTACTTTTTTTTTCAGATTGAAAGAAAAAATAATAAAATTGACGTAAATTTTTATAAATATTTTTGAATGAATTACTTTTATTTATAAATCATTAATAACTTTCATCAACAAAAATTTACAAGTAAAGGTTCCGACCAACTGGTCCACAGACTCTTTTGGTAGATAATAAAAAAAAAATTCACACCTCACCCAGTACACGTTGGACCTTAAACTGCACATCGCGGTACATTAAAAAAAACTAGGGAATACAACTGTACCAGAGCAATAAATAACCCTCACACGACTTGTTGATTGATCAACTCCCGTGTAATCTTATTACTGGCTACGGCAAAGGCGTCCTTTAGCAATAACATTATTATTTCTTTGTTCTCGCGAAAAACAATTACGAGACAAGATTGATAATGTTTGCGGTCACGTTTGTAGGCCTTAGGTATGAATTTGTATGAAGCAAAAGGGTTTTTTAAGGAAACGCGTGATGTTAAAAGTTTATCACGATCCCGAAAAAAATCTTTTTTTTTTAATCTTGTTTATTTTATAAGCCATACATCATTATGATTAAAATCCTTTTTGTTATTAAAAGTTTAAAACGGGTCCTATAGCTTAAAAAAATTACCACTTTCGGAGGAGGAGGTTTTCAAATCTTTCGTATTTTTTTATGTTTGTTACGTCAAAACTTTTGATTGGGTGAAACGATTTGGATATTTATTTTAAGTGAATGGTCTTTTATTTTCAAACTCATGCCTCCCGATTGGTCCTCTTTTTTGGTTCAGTTCCGACAGTGAGATCCATGATAACAAATGATCTGTTCTTTTTTCTTTAATTTTAAACTGAATTCTGAAAAGTGGTTTTCATATTCACCTCCTCCAATGGAGATTTGTAGTCTCTCCCGACACGTATAGGAAAAAGATGTTTGCAAAGTTTGCTGGGTCAGCTAGTAATTTATAAGCTAGTATTTTACTACCATCCCGTCTGATTAAGTTTGTATGTATAAAGTCCGAATCATCAAATAATAAAATCAGTACTTAAGTGCCACTTTTTTTTTTTCTCTTTTAAACAAATAATAAATATAAATAAATAAATAAATATTTTAAAACAACACACACATTGCCTTCATCCCATGTTAAGTAGCTAAAGCACTTGTGTTATGGAAATCAGAAAACAAAACGATTCTTTTCATTTAAATAAAACACCCAGATACATCCAACAAGTGCTTAAAAGCTCATCACCTAAGCGCCTGTTAGCGGTGGGAATCTAACCCACGGCCCTACGGAGCAGAGACAGACATGCTGACCACTACACCAACGGGCCCGTCAAATACTACAATCATCACTTGAGGATAGATCCGGTGCTTGAGGGGGACTTCAGAATACGGGCTTAAGCGGTTACGTTACATTAACTTGACACTCGTAATATTTCAACCTTAGTAAAGGGTCCCAAAGTCATGTCCCCGACCCTGTTAAGCCTTATAATTAATATGGCGTACAGGTGATGTCGTCACAGCTTGAGTACACAATGTAATTACTATTAATATCACACGAAAAACAATATGAAAATGGCTGCCGAAGAAAAAATGTGTTAGCGACAGAATTTATTTCTTGTTTAACAAATGACTGGGCTGAAAGGATGCTGTGCCATGGTCCAAATAATTTATTCTTTACTAATGGACGCCCCGCAATTTCATTCGCGTAGTTTGTTTTACCGTTGAACTGTTTGTACATACATACATACACTTCACGCCTGTCTCCCAGAGGGGTAGGCAGAGACTACATATCTCCATTTGTCACGATCCTGACATACCCCTTTCGCTTCATCTACATTCATACATCTTTTCATACACTGAACTGTTTGTGTCGTCAACAATATGAAATAATCGATTCTACATTTTTGTATTTTAATATCTTGAACGAAATAAGCATCCCAATTTTTCCGTTTATTCCCGTTCCCGTGGGACTTTCAAGAATTCCTTTCTTAGTGCACACCTATGGTACCTAAGCTACGTCCGTACCAAATTTCAAGTGTATACGTTTCGCCGTTTGGGATTTGCGTTGATATATCAGTCAGTCAGTCAGCTTTTCCTTTTATATATTTAGATGTGATGCACTTTTGTTTTATTTTTCGTTGTCATTTTTGGTTGTTGTAAACATTTTTCTATTTTCTATCGCTGTGCACGGCCTCCTTAATCGGCGCAGAAAAAATCAATCATTTTGTGTGTTTTGCCGTTGAACTGTTTGTGTCGTCAACAATATGAAATAATAGATTCTACATTTTTGTATTTTAATATCTTGAACGAAATAAATGGAATTTCTGAAGAATGTTTGAGTTACCTCGATTACCTTACACTGAAAATAGCTTATCTGATTTTCAATGTAATGAAGACAAATTGACTTTCATATTTGTATTTACACACGTTTACGCACAACACACGTCTACACACGTGGGCAAAAATTCCGGGTCACACATAATTTTGTGTACACAATACATCGAAATATCTGGCACTCGTGGACAGCTAGCTGTTCTTAAAGACAATAAATAAGCCGAAAAGAAAATAATAAGGTATGTTTGTCATAACACAAAAAATAAATTTAACTTTCAGAATTGTATAGTTTCGTGAAGAGTTGTATGTGACCATATTTTTTTTATTACAAGCGTATTTACAAGAAATAATAATATAGGGCTCAGGAACAAAGTGATCCGACAGAGAAGTAAAGTTATCGACATAACTCATCGGTGTAGCAAGCTGAAGTGACACTAGGCCGGCCATTTTAGTCGTAGAACCGACGGCCGTTGGGCTAAACTAGTTCTCGAGTGGAGACCGCGTCTCGGCAAACGGAGTGTAGGACACCCTCAGGAAAGGTGAACTAATAATGCACAGGATGGCTGGCAGAAGCTGGAGGCGAGAAGACGAAAACAGATCACAGTGGCATGCAATTGGAGAGGCCTATGTCCAGCAGTGGACAAGTATGCGCTGATGATGATGGTGAGCTAAAACAATACCTAACTAGAACAAATTACTTATATCACGAGCAGTAAATGTTTTAGCATTAAGACCGCCGAATGTAGTTTAGTTATAGTGTTTAAATAAAATTAAATAAATAAATTTAAGATGTGACAGTGTAAAATATACAACACATCAGTAAAAGTCGGCTTCCATTATTTTTTCGCGCATATCATAACGACGCAGACGTGCTTGAGACTTGGCGGGACATAATAAAGAGGAAAAATGTTTACAAAACAAAGGAACAATATATGAATAGTTCAAACTGGGTTTTACCCTAAATTTAAACTAAGATAAGCATTTTTACCTTGATTGTTTGCTTGAAGTTTTGACACAGTTACATACCCGGTATAAAATATGGTATAATATATAAATATGTCAATGCACCTTCCTTCCTTTTTTAAAGGAATAATCATTTTAGTGTCGGTAAAAGAAAAAGCTTCTAAGGAGAGTCTTCATCACTGATTTATTCCCATTCCTGTAACATCTCCATCATTTACGCAAGCCAGCTCGATAGGCCTTTTCTTATCATACGTACTAATTTCTCAAGTCAAAGTTCCGCTGCAAGATCGGCAATTGGCCCAAGTATTCAAATTCAAAACTTTGTTGCAACTAAGTGAACAATACAGGTCGATACTTCGGGGTAGAAAGGTCGTAAAAGCCACTTTTGGTCAAATTGAGTTATGAATGCTGGCTTATGCATAATTTTCCGCTCTATCGATTGGTCTATATAACGGTAAGTTGATGATATGGTTTATACGACCTTACTTCCTCGAGGTATTGGAAAATGCGCTTTAAACTTAGTTACCCCGATTGGGGCGCTGCAGTGAACACAATCGGTATACAAAACAGGAACATTATTATAGAATTTACTAGAGTACTGGGCAGATGAAGTCTTAATACAGCTCTCCGAATAGCGTACGTTGCGTTGCTGTTTTGCGTTTCTTAAGCATAGAATCTACAACGCTTTTCATGTGCCGGTAGCTTAACTAATAATAATTGAAAATGGGAACGCTGTGTTTATGAATGAATCTGAATCAGGGATCATAAATAGACCGAGGGAAAGTTTCAAAATTGTATGGGCAGATACAATTTTGAAACTTTCCTTGATGGGCAGCGTAGGTACTGGTCGAAATCGGTTCATTAAAATTATTTTATAATATAATTTTAATAACCATAATTGACAAAAGTAAATATACAAAATTATAACATCAATTGAATGGTCGAAACACTATACGATGACATTTTGTTTTTACTTATATCGAGCCCAAACTTTAACCACTAGTTGTGTGTTTAAATCAGTCGTATATTTTCCGGGCTTTGAGGGTTAAAAGGTTATTTTTTAAAAACAGCCAGCAACAACTCGCAGCTTAGCTCTGGCAGATCGGCTTCATAAAAAATGCACCGAGAGCCGGAAGTTTCTTTTTTTTTTTAATTCTCTCCGGCACCGGGAAGTGAAAAACTTGCAGCGGTGAATTATTAAACATTTTGTACGGGACAGAGGTTACGAAAAGTGTTCTTGGTGTCGTGAAAGGATTGTGTCAAAAAAAACAAGTTTTTTTTCATCGGACTGGTAGTCAAACGGCTATAGCTCAGTTGTCAGCAGAGGACTGGTTGGCGGTTCGAGTCTAGTAAAAAAGATACGGGTAAAGGTTTTGTTCAAAATTTTGGACGTGTTATCATTTTACAGTAATTATTTTCTCAGCTTTTTTTTATCACTATGAACAAGCGTTTGACCACCATCCTGCCTGATGTTAAGCAGCGATGTGGTCTACGATGAAGCACACTTGTTCATTAGGTTTCACCCGCGACTTGAAGACCTTCAGACTTGGTGTAGTTCAAATGTAATTGACTTTCTAGAGAGTGTGACAATAGTATTGATAACGTATATTGACAGTTAGAACTCAGATCAAATACAACAATATTTGCAAGCCGCGTACTACCTTCAGCCTCTTTCAAACCAACCGGAGTCTGTGTTTCCTGCGCAGTACAGTCTGAAGGTTCTAGTCGCGGGTAAATAGGTACCTAATGAACAAGTGTGCTCCATCGTAGGCCACATCGCTGCTTAACATCAGGCAGGAGGGTGGTCAAACGCTTGTTCATTGTGTTTAAAAAAAGATGTATTGAATTCACAGTACTTCTAGATCCAAACTGTCACTTTTAATACCAATTTGACAGTTTAGATCCAAAAACACAGAAGACATTGTATCGTACTCTTACACTCCGTTATGGATACCACTTTCACTACCCCCTTTCACCTACTTTCAGTCGCCTTTTACGACAGGCAAGGGAAAACCTCAGTCCTTTTCTTATGCCCGGAACTGCTGGGCACACTGTTTCACTCCTGCATTTGATTCATAATATCTTTGTCTCGTTTTATACTAAACGTTATTTTTGGATTGCAAGTCGTTTTTGTCTGAGATTCAGAAGAATTTATCAACATCTTCTTCTATACACACTTCTACACTTGGCTAGAATTCATATTCATTTTCCCAGAAGATTAACAGACAGTTTACAGAAGATTAACTTTAATGATATAATAATATTTGAAATGCACAGGAACTGGCAGATCATGTTTTTGTCCGAATAAACGTTAAAATGTTCACGTTACATTTATTTCGAAATTTCGAAGCCAAACATCGTGGAATAATCCGCTTATTCAAAAATATGTGAGCACTGTCACGGCAATGGATTTACCACCTGTCACGTTATTCATCGTCCGTAAACGACGAAATGTATTCTGCATAAGCTTAATATATGACACTAGCGCCATCTCTATGGCAAGCACCAAAATTGCCACCACTAGTTTGTGTCGGCGGTAGAAAGTTTTCGCACCTGCGTAACAGTTTGTACTCTCGAAGTATAGATGTCGCTATCGGTCACACAGTGGATATCTAATTCATTGGCGCATAATTATTATTTGATTTATGTAAATATTTAAGTTTTGTCCAGAATGCCTTGAACGTAAGCAACAGCTTTACATGCAACAGCTTGTTATTGTTTTGACATTATTTTACAACGGAATACTACTCTGATATCCTAATCAATAAACGCTGTAAATTATACATCTATCACAAAATCTAGCTATCATCACACATCTACACACATCAAAAGTGTCTAGGGATTAAGTACATTTTAGAAGATTGCAATCAAGAATATAAACAAAAACTGAATTAATTCATAATTTATTCAAAATGTGGTCATAAGTCATTGATACAGGCTTGGGGAATTAGGTAGGAGGTAGAGGAGTTAGAGAGAGTTAGAGGCAGGTAGGGGACCAATCCAGAAGATTAGATTTGATTTAAATAAATTAGATTTTTTTTAGAGCTAAAAATGTTCTTGATCCCTGGACACTTTTGATGTGTGTATTTTCACTTTGACGGGCCGTTGGTGTCGTGGTCAGCATGTCTGCCTCTATTCCGTGGGGTCGTGGGTACGATTCCCACGGCTGACAGGTATTTAGGTGATGAGCTTTTAAGGACTTGTTGGATGTGACTGGGTGTTTTATTTATATA
>SJJU01006577.1:0-26991 GCA_012932125.1 Conopomorpha cramerella
TTTGTATACATTTCCGCAGATGGAGGCCTGGAGTCCTATAATACAGGATTAGGTATCTAGTTTAAGCTCCAGCCTTTCTATACAAACGTATCTGTATTTTTTTACTGTACCATTTTTATTAATTATTCCTGATTTGTAATGCGAAGGAAATAACATTATTTATTTTTAAAAAACTAACAAAAGCTTAGCTACAAAAATCTTGCACGACGAAACAAAAGTATTGTAAATCGAACCGTTATTGGTTTCTTTAATCTCATGTTCCCTACGCCATTAATACACGCCAAGTAAGTAATGTAGAGCACTTTTTCTTGGCACTTGGCAAATTAAATGAACTGACGATAATTAATTACTTTATAATTCTCTCAGTCTTAACTAAGAAAATGCATAATCACTTCCCTCCCCTCAGGCAGGGGAATTACCTACTTACGAGTAATTATAAAATGTAGCCGGCCGCTTTACCTGCAATTTATCCCATTCCGGTGGGAAATTCGGGATAAAATATAGCCAGTACGTTATTACAATGTATAAACTATATTACTGTAAACTTTCATTAAAATCGTTATGGTTACGGTTATTAGTTTGCGTGAAAGAGTGTCAAATATCCAAGCTTTCGTGTTTTTAATATTAACGGGATGCGAAAATTCAGTACCTATTTTTTTCGTAATAGTCACTGGATGTATAGAACGAATTTTATACTGAGTGTAAAAGGACCCCGAGCAATGGGGCCAATGCAAGGAAAAAATAATATTCCTCCCGAAGCAAAATATTGTCTATTTATTGTATGGAGATGTGAAAAATGATTTTCTTCAGATGTCTGCATTCTTCAGATGTCTTGCAATATTAGGTACTATGTAGGTGATATGTTGTTTTACCAATATTGACAGTGTTTATTATATTATATGAATTACTTAAAAAAACACTCTATCTACTAACAAAAGCTCGCATCAAAATATGTTGTGTAGTTATAAAAATCTTAACCTACGTAGAGGAGACAGACAGCGGGAGGCGACTATTTTATTTTACTAGTAGGTAGCAGAGAAACATCATCGAGATCTAGATAGCAAGTAGTTATTTTTCACAATAGACGCGAAAGTTAGCTATTATTTTACAGTTTAAACCATGACTAGTCATAACGACGATTTCATTACACTCTCGATTGCTTGTGTTTGATCGTAAAATTGAAGCGTGAAGACGGATAGTCAAGAACTTAATAGAGTTTTAATACATATTCGATTAGACGCAGCGAAATAATCATTTTCGAGAGCAGGAACTGAGCGGTGGCCTAACGTAAACCGACGTACAACGTAGCCGGTTGTTTACCACTAGCTGTACCGCGTGGTGTTACTTACGTTTCTATCCAGCAGCCCTAGCAAGGGCGTTAAGAAAGACACGACATAGAACAAATGCGCGCTGTGATTGGCTGCTATGTCACACTTCGTACGACTTAACTTGTATCAACCAATCGCGGTGCCTGATATCTCTTGTCATGTCTTTCTTGGAGCGCTTTGCTTGGGGGGCAGGATTAATTTTAATTTAATTTTTTTTTTTTTTTTAATTTCGAGACGAAAAAGGGCCTATGACGCCCGGACATACTGTAGTTTCCGCCGTTAAATGAATTAATTAATTTAATCGATCCAGTAGATTCGGGGCCTATTCGACGGAAACAAACGAACAATATCTATCCTCTTTATAATAGTTTAGACGACATAAATATAGTTTGGATCCAGATGATAAGGTTAGTATGTAACGTCCGAATCTGTTCCACTGGCTATTTTCGATGTTCCACCGCTTATCTTAAAGTACGGATACGAAATAACAAAATGAATATTTGGAGCCAGCAACCACACATCAAACAACGATGCAAAGTTTCGTCACAATCTGTCAAAAAAAGAAATGGTAAAAGGACGAACACATCCATTGTAATAATTTTGCATTTACTATTAGTACGAATATTATAAAGAGGAAAGAATTAATATTTATTCTAAATATTGAATATTTCGTCCCGAAATTCCCACGGGGTCGAAAAAAAAATAATAACAGCTAGTACGAAATATGTAGGATATATAAAATGCAAACACGAAGACGAAAATCATCGTGCCTTCCTCGTTTGTGGATAAAACGACCGGATTTAAACTTGCAATGGAAATTATTATTCACTGCAGTGACTTCGCCTCGTCTACAGAACTAAAGAAGTGTAAGTACGCTTTCACCTTTACTTATCTCTGGTAGGAAACTGAGCCGCGTTGTAGCTGCCTATTATCCTTCTACTCCCAACCAATATAAACCGAGAGTGCCGTGACAATTTGACAATTCTAACTAAAATTGATTGAATAACTCGATGGTCCCAATTAAAAATGTCGGTAGTGCAATTTTAGGAATATGTAATAGTTTAATTGTTTACACCGTTAGATTGGCGATATTAAGATCTATAAACTTATACGTATATCACATCACGTCACAAGACACCAAAGATTATAATCTGTTGTTAATTTGAAGTATGTACCACAAGTTTAGTTTTAATATCCAAAACTATCTTCTCTCCTGAATATGTTCTCTTTTGTAGATCCGACTTACTTAATAGGGACAATCGAACTGATTCATACACATAAAAATATGCGTAAAATATAACCCGACAGGGGTTAAGAAACTTAAAATTTTGCGCATAGCACTATTTTATAACTAGCTGTACCATAGATTATCGGGCTCCCATGGGAATTTTCCGTTTAAAATATAAGAAGGAAACATAAATATAACCATTGCCAATTATTGGCCAAGATTATATGTCAATTAATACTGAATTACATGGTAACATTTTGTAAACAAAAATAAATAAATAAACAAAGGTAAATATTTTATGTTGCCCCGTGTCATCTATAGTGTCTGGTAATGTTAGACAGAATATTATGGAGGACAGTTCAAGACTTTCAATAATTGCTCTCGGATGGACAAGGAAATGGAGCCCTTTAAATGAGCCTTTAATGTGTATAACAATGTAAGCACCCATGAAAAGAGGTTCATCTTTCTGTCCGTCCTCATGGAATGAGTTTTCTTTTTAAAAAGTCCCACAAAAGATAGAGTCCGAAGACGACTGATCATAGAAGAACGTTGCATCTCATTCGTTTTCAACTTTCAATCTTTGACATTTTTTTTTAAATTGCTTGCTTGTTTTCAATTCTTAGTTGTACGAAAAAAACTTAAGCTATCTAAATGAACCTGTAATGTGTATAACAATGTTAGCATCAAAAGAGGTTCACCTTTCGGTTCCTTTTCACCGAAATAGGTTTAAAAAATAGGTGAAATAGATATGTACATAGATCATAGAATAAAGTAACATCTCGATCGTTTCCCACTACCTTTGACAGATTATTTTTTTACAAAACTCTTCATTACGTAACAAAATGTCACTTCTGAGTCTCAGATAATTTATGTATTGTCGTGCATATGTAGGCCACGGAGCGGCGGGACAACAGAACAAAGTTGCAGTTCTAATAGCGACTTCAATAGCTCATACACAAACATAAATGATCCAGTTCGTCTTCAAGGCCAAGGAGTATAACACAATAAGGCTTTTACACGGTAGCCGTTTATGTTTGTATCATAATAGGTCCTTATACAATGCACTTACTAAGTACCTAACACATTAGCGACGGAACAAAAGTGTTCGACTTATTTAGTTCATAATTTCTATGCTACCTATAGGTACACATTTTATTAAGCTAAATGTGGCCTAGTGGCCGGTTTCTCAGGACTTTAGACGCGTCAAAGACTATAAAATCCTACAGAGTTTTTTAAATGTGAGTAAACAAACATTAACGTTTGTTAGTCCTTCACGTCAGCCGTGTGGTGACGGCGAATAGAATACATATTGTGTCACCACCCCAGCCTAACATTTCCCGTCATGGGAGTCGTAAGAGGCGACCGAGGGAACTCTCCAGAGGGCAGTAGCGCTCTCTGAGAGCTAAACCATAACACTACTGCGATCGCCAACCCGCCTGCCAAGCGTGGCGATTATGGGCATTCCCCCCTAAATGGTCACTGAAATCATTAGGGGAGGCCCTCGTCCAACACGGACGTCATGTGGCTGATTATGATGACCCCTTCACGCAAGCAACTTGGTGAGGAGGTACATTATAATCTGGATTAGGACATACACTATATTTTATCTCGAATTCCCCACAGGAACGGGATAAACTGTGGGATACAGCAAGTTAAAAATGTTATACTTACATAATACGTACGTAAAAACGTAAGGTTAAGACGTCTAAGCGCAGGACCGTCCAATAAAATTTGCCTAATTCAATGACCTTACTGCCTTGTCCCAATTAATGAAATTAGTGTGTTCTTTTAATACAGATCTGACCACCATGTCAGACTAGAATGAGCTAGTGTCTTCCCCAACTTTATGTATGAAATAGATTTTTCGATGGTTCTAATACAGTACAATTTTTCGCAAAATAGGCGATAACGCCCCCTTGTGGGTAGTGCACGCCTAAAGAGGGGCGGAAACCCCAAAAATTCGTCAGAAAAGAAAATTACAATTTTCTACCTTACTACCCTAAGTTTGTAATTTTCTTGAATCGAAAGAAAAGTTTTTTTTTGTTTTCACATTACATAAAGCGTTACTTTAATAACATTTTAATAACACGAAGTGTCATGAAATCCTACCATTTTTTGGCCGACTGTACAGTAACAAAATAGTATACTTCTTAATCCAAGAACTTAGCCACTTACTTGGAGGAGTCCATGATTGAGTACGCCCATTTGTACTCCTGATACTCCATATTGGCTCCGACCTGCGACATGTTGCGGCGGCCACGGCGCGGCTTCCGGGCGGGGGCGGCTCACTGGGGTACCTTTATCCATACAATACTATTAGACCCGTATTCTGCACTCTACTTTCCTCAAGCACAACAAAAGCAAGTAGACGTGTACGTCTCCAGAGAATGGCCCGTACGCCGATGGGCAGACAGGGCTTGTCCCTGATTATTCAAGCACGAATCTCTGCTCGAGAATCGTTTGTCTCGATCTAATCGTCACTGTGTAAAAGAGACAAGCGACATTACTCTATATCTCTTTCGTTTGCCACCGGTAGAGTAGTATAGTGGTCTTTGAGCTATCGATGTTCTGCGCAAAGGTTTTAGTTATTCTATTGCATGGAGTATGCTGTACTAGCGGAACTCTACACCTATAGAGGAAAGAAATAAATAAATTGTATAAAATATTATACGACATGCGGATAAGATTATAGACGGATGCAGAAGTCATAATATTTTTTTGAATTGATCCTAAATAGTAGAGTAGATATGACATAACCGACACCAATACTCTTCTCCACTCAAGCACTCAATTTTAAATGTAGGTGTGATATAGTTTTATGGTTACCAGTAAATAAAGAAAAATATAAATTTAACTTTTAATTACAAAACCAAAGAACAACAAATGAACCTCGTGTTGTCTTGTAAGATAAGATTACAGCAGCATTAAGTGGTTTACCACCATCATAATCATATAATGTAACAGGTCAATAACCCCCACTGACTAATAGCTATGATAATATGGAATTAAGTACTATTTACAATTATAGCTTTCTACTTGTACCCTGATAGTTTACCGACAGTATGTTCCGCTCCCCGCGGTCTCGTGAGAATTTCGAGATGAAATATGGCTTACGTTTCTTCTTCTAATACTAAATAATAATAATAATAAATAATACACTTCACGCTTTTTAATCCTAAAGCGGGGTAGGCAGAGGCACTTGCTGAAGCAAATGCCCACGGTTCACCAATCATATTTAACCCAACGTGACAGGGGGTGAGCCCATTGCTGTTATAGCGTTCACACACCTAGTGGTGTATGGGTTTCATCGCGATGTTGTCCTTCATCGTATAAACGTGGCGTTGCGTGAAGAGAGTCCTATTATACCTCCAAGAATATGTCTACAAAATTTATCAATTATTAGTGAAAGTGTAACAAACAAACTTTCATTCACACTGTACTAGTATCTACTACTCCTAATAATCTTATTAGGAGTAGGATAACAACATTATTCTTTTAAAAGCTATGAATTACTTGTCCGTAGGTAGGCGTAGGTCCGGCTCTGGATAACCATTTGTTATTATATTTACTTAATGTTCCTTAACACAGTACTGAGCACTAAGGAAAGCATTGACAATTCTGTGTCGAGTATTAGGGCAAAACAGTGTGTAAGTCACTCACAGTGGTTCATGAAGTTCGAACAGAGTTACTTCACTGCTAGTGAGGACCTCAAAAGCTTGTTAAATAATAATACACGGCATATAAAGAAAAACATCTTTTGTCCCCAAAATCAAAGCAAACGGAATGGAATTCTGGGAATAAAAGGCGTGAAGTGTAGCTATATTACAAGTGTGTAATTTGATATTTTAAGTTTTTAATTGTACATCTGAAAAGTTTGCGGAAAGGCAATAGCTAAGCAAATGCCCTTGGTTCACCAAACATATTTATTTAAACATGGATAAATTAATCTAGTAAGTGGATGTTATGTAGCTGATAATGAAGTTGATCTAATGTCAACAATCATAAAGCTTATCAATGATATAGCTTTTAATAAATAAAGCGGCCAATATATTATAATCTTTGTTATTATGAAGAGTTATTCTAACCATCCGTGGTCCAGTTGTTTGGATACTTGACTTGTAACCGGGAGATTGCAGGTTCGAGCCCGGCTACTAGACTTGTACCAATGGGACTGATTTTCAGAGCTTGTACGGTGAAGGACAATATCGTGATAAAACCCACACACCTCAACGTATGTGAACCCTATAACGGCGATGGGCTCACCCCCTGTCACATTGGGTTAAATATACTTGGTGAACCGTGGGCATTTGCTTTAGCAAGTGCCTCTGCCTACCCCATTTTTGCATTAAAGAGTGTGCAGTGTATTTATTTATATTTTGATTCTAAACAGCAAAAATGAAATTTTCTTCGAGAATGTATTAATACTGTAACTTCTTGTTGATGTTAATTATCTTATAACAAACAAGATGACACCTATCTCATAACAAGGTAGTTCTGAATGTTATAATTCATTACAATAACATAACATGTCATGCAAGATTATGTATGTGATATGATTATGTTCCTCCAAGATGATTAATTTCATAGATTGACGAGCGAATGCCCTCCAATTCCATTCATATTGGTTGAGTATTAATTTTTATTCAAAATACTACCAGACCTTTTAGAACCAATACTCCAATATCCAATATCATGTAAACTCTTTCTCTCATATAAACTTTTACCCCCTTAGGGCATGAATTTTGAAAAATCCTTTCTTATGTCACATAAACATGATAAAATTTTACATTTTTTTGTTTGGGATGGGTGTTGATGACTCATTCAGGACTGAGTTTTATTTAAATACATTTATTATGCATTCACAAACAATATTTTATTATGAGAATAGCAGAGTTTGTGTAGGTTTCAGATCACCAATTTATTATTGAAATTTAATATAATATTCTCACATTATAATGAGATGGGAATAGTTTTCTTTGATAGAGATGCCTTTGACTAATTAACAATTATGAGATAACAATTAATGTGTGTGTGACTTGTGTATGTTATGCAAACAATTTAAATTGATTTATAGAATGAGACAAAATTATTTCATTGTAAGACATGTACAGACAATTCTACCTGTCTAGCAGAGTGAATGCAAAGGTTTGGACTTTGTAACACTTTTACCCTAAAACCACTGATCAGATTTCAATGAAACTTTACAATAAGATAGCTTATACATTAGAGTAATTATTTATGATGATGAAAAATTTACTATTGAACACTTTTATTTTGTCACTACTTAGGTAAATTGTCTGTGTTAACACTGCACCATATACTGATGTACTAACTGCAAGAAATTCTCTATCAAAATTCTAAAATGTGGGTTGTACTTATTTTAATTTTTTTATTCATGTGTATTAATATTACAAAATTATAATTTAAAGTTATAATTAGCACCAAAAAGAGTCTTGGAAGTCCTTACCTGTACATGCAAATCCCTCACCTAACAAAGTTCCAATAAGAATTGAAACCAGTTTATTTTGCAAACTTCTTTTTTTATTTTTGTTTGCACACATACATAATAGGCTACAATACATATGTATTGAGCAAAAAACATTAATATATACTTAAATATGTGATAACTGCATAGGTGAACCCAACCCCAGAAGTTCTATGGAGGTGAATTATGTATCATGGGATCAGTGAACTGTATAAAACTTCAAATATTTTAATTAGGACTAGTTATAAAATTAATATAAACGTTTTGAAATGCATACACAATGGACTATTTTAAATTATTTGTAACAAATTAACAAAAAGCTGTGAGCATTGTTCTACACTCAAACTTTGTAGAAGTAAAACAATATGAATGTTTACAGATATCTGATTTAGTTTGTATATATTTCAAATGGTGAATAATGCAACTACTTTGCTTTCTAGTATAACAATAGGTCCGTGTGCCGTTTTATCAGAAAAATCCGCTAAGAAAGTGTCATCGCGTTCAACAAAACAACTAAGAACTAAGTACTCTTACAAAATAAGTGGAGCACGAAAATTGAACCTACAATGGATAAAGTGAAAGGGAACATTTGCCGAAAATAGATAATAGATAGAGAAATGC
This sequence comes from Conopomorpha cramerella, assembly GCA_012932125.1. Taxonomy (NCBI): domain Eukaryota; kingdom Metazoa; phylum Arthropoda; class Insecta; order Lepidoptera; family Gracillariidae; genus Conopomorpha; species Conopomorpha cramerella. The sequence goes on from SJJU01006577.1 coordinate 8,663, forward strand.
CATTTGTGTAATTGTTGCTGCAAGAATTTTATCTATAGTTCCATTATAAAATAAAATTGTAAATGCTACATATTGCTATTATTACAGAACACTTCTTTGAATATCAACAAGGAAATAATAAACTCACCGACAGACAAAATAAATCCCAGTCCACTGTCAGCCGCAATGGTCCATCCTTTATCAAATTAACTATATACTAACACTAACCTCAGCTAAATAACATTACACTGTGGTAAAACTAAATTCATGCGAAAAATACAAATTAGAAATTCAACACCCGACTCTCACAGAGCCAGCCATAACAGCAGTCATGGACAATTTTATTTCTCTGTGTTTAGTTTTTGTAAAGTGCTCAATGGCTAAATAGTTCCTCAGCCAACAAGTGTTGCCATATCGTCAACGACCAAAGATAATACACAACAATATTGTCAATTATTGACAATCGCGATAATGACATCGTTAAGTTCAATCCGTCCTCAATCAATCCCAATTTATAACCTAAAAATTGTGAAAATAAATACACATACATATTATAGGTACATTTTATTTCGTGAATAAATCATTCCTGAATTTATTATAGTAGTGAAAGAACTACTCACCAAAGATGAGACTAACACAGTTGTTATTTAGACGGGACCGTTTACCAAATGGTAACATTTTTCGGGGTAAAGACAAAATGATCAAAAGGGTTACCCCTTTTCTTTTACGCAAAGTGAAGGAAAATTTTGAAGTAGAAGAGAAGAATATGCTGTACTTGAGAAATCCATATTTAACTGAGGCGAGTAGTATTTGTGTAGTAATTCTCAACCATTAACATTAACTTGAGTATTAGCAACATACCTTATTTCTTACTTTTTCTCTTGTTTACAGGAACAAAGTATTGGTCATGCAAAAGCTTTGGGGAAAGCACAAAAAAGAGCTCAATCGTTCAAGGATCAAACCCAGCAATACTTCAAAGAGGATGTTACATTATTTGAACGCTTACTTCACCTCAGAGTTGGGGAAAATTGGGATAAATGAAAATGTTGACTATAGGTATAGTTTAATAGTGATACATGTATAATAAAAATAATCATTTAAGTTAGAGTTATAGTCAAATACATTATTAAAATGAAAATTTTTCTTTTTTCTTATGCATATAATTTGTACTCTCACAAGATTTGTTCAAGTGTAGCTTGTTTGCTCAATATTTTTTTTACAAAAATCTGAATAAAAATAGGAAAATAAAGTTGGTAATCAATCATATTCCCAGTGAGGTTAGAAAGTAGCTTTAGTCCTTGCGGCATATCATTTCTTCGGACAATACATAGGTATACAGTCACATATTACAGGACTAGCTGTACTGCGCTGTGTTACTTGCGTCTTTTTTCGTTCCTTTCGTCAAGTACATTTTATTTGTTACAAACATCCATCCATACAATTCTTTACAATTAATGCATTCATTTGGACAAATTCATAACCATAAAACGGTTCTAGTGAGTTAATCTTAAAAAATAGACATATACTGGCATTTTTTTAAATAATTTCAAGAGGAATAATTCTTTCATACATATATTTTTGGTATCTTGAACCATTTGCACAGCACACGCTTTGGAAGCCCTCTAGGCTTAATATTTCCTGTTTTTTCACATTTTCCATTTTAAGAAATAATGCAGTTCCTAATAGTTGCAGTGTGATGTTATATAACCTAAAGCCTCCCTCGATGAATGGTCTATTCAACACAAAGAACTTTTCAATTTGGATCAGTAGTTCCTGAGATTTGCGCGTGCAAACAAACAAACTCTTCACTTTATAATATTAGTATAGATGATAACATTGTTTGCCAGAGGAGATACAGTCAAGGACTGTTGCAGCAAAAATGTTCTACCTGTTAAGAGTATGTAGTTTAGATGTACTTTGATACTACAAATTACCACATTTGCTTCACAAGTGCCTATGCTGCTTTGGGAATAATAGTGGTGAAGTGTATTTTTTATATAGTCACATGTTATGTCCCCCTCCTGTTCATAAAACACCTATTTATGAGAAAAACAAAATTTTTGTATCACATGGACTTTATTATGTAGTAAGGTAAACAGTAAATATGTGTAACAATAAGATAAGCTTTTAAATATCTCTCATTTAAGTACACAACACATGTTATAACTATAATATAAGTACACTTCAAATTTACAAACAGTAGAAAAATCAAAAACAGGTAGGTATTGTATGTAACAAGTAACTATGCTTCTTTCTTCAGTTCAACATTTATTTTTGAAAATTATTTTGGTAAAGAATCAACCTCTTACCTAAAAAGGACTGTTATTAATTATGTCTTTTTTAGAAACACATTTATGTCTGTTCCATGTAGTGGGACATTGGAGTTACATTATTGGAAAGTAACTCCTAGGAATTTATTCCATTCCATTTAGTTAAAATAATGTAACCACATGGAACAGACCATTGGGATGGCCAGTTGGGATAGACGGTCTTTTTTTTTAATCACTATGAACAAGCGTTTGACCACCATTAATTTTTTTTCATTTTTCTCAACTTGGCTAAAGTACAGTTAAAGAAAAAAAACATTTATCACTGTATGTTTAATAAACAGAACAATTCTTATTTAAAACAAAATCTCATTGTCTGCTAAACATATTATTTTTACATGGATACTGTACATGATTTTAGTTGGGAAGAATGGAAAAAAACCAGTTGGGATAGAAGGAATAACTTGTCATGATTTGCTTCATTGCTCGCTGAAATTACATTAAATCTGCCTGATTCTGGCGCCTCCTACTGTAAAAACAATCACAACCGCCATTGAAAATGGGCCTAGTTCTTCAATAAAATATAAAATTGGTGTTTACCAATTATATACTAATTATAATTATGAGACACTTAAACTTCCGCTGAGCATCAAAGGTGGCAAGACATGCATTATTTAGTAAAGTATACAAAACATATTGCTCCATCAGCAACATTTACCTTTATATGATTGTACGTCTGTAATGTCTTTGCAATGTTATTTCCCGACGCAGAAATGCGTCTCTTTGTATGGAGATGAATTTTTTTTTTTCCCCGGAATGTCGCCATAGTAAAAGTTCTTAATATTGACGAGCCCATAATGTTTCTAAGACCCGTGCTCGAAGTCCTTTTACACTCAGTATAGGTATATCATTGTTCTATTTTGTTAATGGCAATACAGATAATGGTATGCATTGTACCCATACACTTACTTTTAAATACGACTTCAAGAAGAAGTTTTCTAAAAAAATCAATCTGTCAAAGATAGTGAGAAAAGAAAGAGATACAACTACTTTATTCTAAGATTGTTCGGTGTCATACTCTCTCTTTTGTGGGTATTTTTTTAAAGACATTTTTGTTTCACTTAGTACAATCATGGCCCCAAAATACAGTTACATAAATTTTAACTCTTACAATACAATAATATATAGTCACCTCACGCTACGTTTCCACTGGCCAAACATTCGAAATAAAACATATTTGACATTTATGTAACATGGTTTAATGGTGAATGTTTGGCCGGTAGAAACGTAGGGTCAGAACAAACACAACAACATGCAAGGCATATATGACAATGCCCCTTAAGTATGTCCCTTTTTAACAGAAATGTATGCAATAGCAATGTACTTTTGGATCCAAACTGTCGCTTTGGTAAGTATGAAAGCAACAATAGGTAAAGGACTGAACTATGTCTTACTCTTTCACTCCTACACGTTTTCTTTTAAGTCAGTTTTGGTTTGCAAGTCTAGTTGTGTTTGTTCTGAAGTTAGTTATCAATAAGCTCAATCAATAATTTGTGCTTGGGATTCAATTAAAAAAAGCGCCTACAATAATATGCCCAGATATACAATTAAAATAGGCACCTTATATAACAATAGGTTTATAGACACTTATTAAATGTATTTTTATAAATAATTGTGATGCTGATTGAATCAGTAAAACATAAATAAACTAACTTAACATCTCAGAATTAAACAGTTTGTTCGTCATACATATGGCCATACACTTTTCATAAACTTAATAAAATGTAGCAAAAATATCACATTACATAACAATTCAGGTTGTAATACTGAAAAACTCCATTAAATGAATACAGTATTTGTAATACCTTGTTCAGTTAGTTGATATTCTTGGTCCAAGCAAAGGCATCGTCTTTGAGATCTTTCTTGTACAATGATTTGCCCTGGTGCATGTACTCAGCAAATTGTGACACTATTGGGTCTCTCATGCAAGACGCTATGGCTATAACCTTCTCTGCCTCATCGAAAAAGAAAATAACGAACTTCAATCCTTCAATATCACCGTCAATCATGGTGCTGGCGGGCCTGCCGCAGCCAGCGTAACGTATGGACTTGCCGAACAGCATGGTCCAGAAGTATGGCACAGTGTGCAAAGGCACATTCTTCTTCAATATGTTGAGGGCGGCTACCCGTCCGTGGTACTGGGCTAAACCAATATGGCCGATGCTCATGTTTTTATTTCCCGCCGCAAAAACTGGCGCGTAGGCGATATCGCCGCCGGCGAACACATTGCTGATATTCGTCTCTAACTTATCGTTGACGGTAACCGCACCGTTTGTTTGCAAGGCGAAGCCGCTATCTTTAAGGAAATCCGTGTACAGCGTTGTTCCCACGCCCAGTATAACCACATCAGCCGGTAATGTGGTCCCGTTGCCGAGTTCCACAGATTTGACGAGCCCGTTTTCGCCGGTGCATTTCACGATTGTTGTGCCAAAATGGAATTTGACACCTTTGTCTTCGAAAAGTTTGCGCAAACTGCCACCGATCTCGGGACCGAAGACGTTACCTAATGGCGAGCTGTCGGTACCCACTACTGTCATGGTCTTAGCTTTGTCATTGCACGACGCTGCGGATTCCAATCCGATGAAGCTTAGACCTAGAACTACTACATTCTTATCCTTGTCTTCACCCAAACTGTTCAATATGTTGACCGAATCAGCGAAATCTCTGACAGTGAATATGTTCTTCAGATCAATTCCAGGTACAGTGGGCACCCTCGGCTTGGATCCTGTGGCGAGATACAACGAGCTGTACTGAAGCTTGCTTCCGTCGCTGAGGTGGACGTATCTGCTCTCCGTGTCAACTTTAGTGGCTTCGACGCCTTTCAGAACTTCTATCTTAGAATTGTCGTAATATTCCTGCGACCTGACTTGCAGTTTCTCGATGTCTGGCACTACGCCAATTTTGGACACTTTGATTCTGTCATACGGGAGGAACTGTTCCCTGGCGATGATGGTGATGCGTCCCATGAAACCCTCGTTGCGGAGGGTCTCCGCGCAGGTGGCGCCCGAGGGTCCGCCGCCCACGATCACCACGGAGTTGGAGTCGCACGGTGATGATGCAACGCCGATGTCCTTGATGCGCTTGTTGGTCTGCAGATCTGTAGTTTTCGCTCGCACCTGAAATTAGCGAGATGACTTAAATTAATAATGGAATTATAGGATTTAGTTCTTGATTAAGTAGATTTATGCCTAAACTAATTGTGTAAAAATATAAGATATATTTAAACAATTTGCTGTCGCGTTATAACCTTTGTGCTATTCCTCAAATACAAAAGAGAGAGACAAATATTTAAAAAATGAAAGAATTTAAGGTATATACCTTATAGGTATAGGTACTATATAGGTATACTAAAATTGTAAAAAGTAAAGATTTCTATGTTATGTTAAAAATTATATAATTATTTCGATTGCTTAATAATTTCACTATTTCAATGCTTCATGATCCCTGAGAAAGAGGCTATATTCGGGGGACCGAATAATGCGTGGGTAATCCCGCGGGGCACAACTAGTTCTATGCAATGGGGTTAATATACGATGCTATGTATGGAAATTATGTCATACAATCCACGCAATGGTTGCTACGGGCGTTGATATCAATCATACAGATACCTACTCACTTATCGACTTATCGGATAAGATTTTGTGAATGGAAATGTAGGTAGGTAAGTATTGAATTTTAAATAAGCTATTACTATGACAAACCGAGGTTAGGTACCTAATGTACGTAAGTTAAACATAATATACAATTACACCTATCTATATAGTGTCTGTGGTCTAGTTGGTCGGATACTTGACTTGTAACCGGGACGTCGCGGGTTCGAGTCCGGCTACTGGACGTGTACCAATGGGACTCTTTTTCAGAGCCCTATGTACGCAACGCAACGCTCGTACGGTGAAGGACAACATCGTGATGAAACCCGTACACCATAAGGTGTGTGAACCTATAACGGCGATGGGCTCACCCCCTGTCACGTTGGGTTAAATACGCTTGGTGAACCGTAGGCATTTGCTTACTAAGCAAGTGCCTTTGCCTACCCCACTTTGGGATTAAAAGGCGTGAAGAGTGTATTTATTTTTAACCGACTTCAAAAAAGGAGGAGGTTCTCAATTCGACCGTATATATGCTTTTTTTTTATGTTTGTTCGCGGATAACTTCGTCGTTTATGAACCGATTTTGAAAATTATTTTTGCATTCGACAGGGTTTACTTTCAAGATGGTCCCATTAAAATTTTATCAAAATTGGTTCAGTACTTTAGATTTTATCCCAACTAACAGAATAAGAACTAATAACGAAGATGTCATCTAGATATCATTACCAAGCAATGTCGCATTGTAGGTACTATGATTTATCCATAGTGTTGAACATGCATTACAAAACAAAAAGTAAAAATAAGTCTTAATATTTTTCTTCTTCTTTTCTCCTTGAGCATCCTTGTTCGGTCGACCCATCACTCAAAATCGTAAAATAAAATAGTTTTAACAAAAAAAGAACCGACTTCAACCCGTAAACTAAAAAGTAAAAAAATAATTTATTTCTTACAAAGTAATACGTATTTTCATTTAAGTTGTTCAATAAAAATACCTGAATAAATAATTATTTTAAAATATTGAAGTCGGTGCCAAGTAAATACTACAACAAGCTAACTAAGTAATTACAAACTACTTAAATAAATCAAAACAATAACAGTATGAGAAAAAAATATGAATCGATACTAACCTAATATACCTACTAACTATTAATATAATCGTCAGTAATCGTCAGAAAGATTGATAAATATTGTTTTACTTGGCACCGACTTCAATATTTTAAAATAATTATTTAATCAGGTATTTTTATTGAACAACTTAAATGAAAATACGTATTAATTTGTAAGAAATAAATTTATTTTTTACTTTTTAGTTTACGGGTTGAAGTCGGTTCTTTTTTTGTTAAAACTATTTTATTTTTTGTAAACATGATTATAAGTAAAGTTAACTAACTATACTTGAACACTGTACCGTCGATCAAGATATTTAAGGTCTACCACCTTGATTTTTTTAATGCGACATGTAAAAATATAGAAAGTGGCCAAGCTAATGAATGTTCGGCCATATAATTAATACGAGATTATGATGCATCTGGCTCGTAAGCTGTCACGCTAGTGAACTGTCGACAATCAAATGCATAAATGTATGTTCGACATTTGGTGTTCGCAAATTTTTGTTATTCGATCATTAGGCAGTCGATCTCGAGTAGGGAACCAGAAAAAATATAACAACCTAATAACTCGAAAAAATAACAATGGAAGAATCGTCAGGTACCTAAACTTACAATTCTCGCATCGACCACTGATTCAAACTGTTAGTCCAACATAAATTAATGTCAACGCAACAATGCACTAAAGAGGGCGTGGTCGTAGAGTCGTGACCCAGATTAGTAGTGATGGGGAAAAAAAGCCGATGGCCTCGCGGTCACCGAAATTCTTGCCTGTTCCAAGTTCATAATTACACTTGTTACATTTAATCGATTTGCAACCATCACAACAAAGTCAAACTTGAATTGATCGGTGTCGATGTAAGCTGACTTAGTAAGCCTTGAGTTGTTGAATCTGTATAAAAATGAATTGCTGTTCGTTAGTCTCGCTAAAACTCGAGAACGGCTGGACCGATTTGGCTAATTTTGGTCTTGAATTACACGTGAAAGTCCAGGGAAGGTTTAAAAGGTGTATTTCTTTCAATACACGGGGTGCAAACGCGACTTCCTATGGCAAAACAAATGTTTGCCGGGACACCTAGTCGTATATAAAAATTAACTTTTATATTCTTACTAGTGGACGCATCGCGGTTTCATTCGCACAGTTAGAATATTAATTTCTATTAAAAAATACTACCAACAAATTTTAGAACAATAACTCCAAAATTAACCTATTGATTTGTATATTCACTTCTGCCTTTGTTACAAGTAAACATCATAACAAAATTCAGCAAAAATTTCAGCTTTCTAGTCTACTTCTAGCTAACTTCGTCCGCGTAGCATATCTTTCATAAAGAGAGATCTATGTGTATTAGAGTAAAAGATTTAAAAATGCTTATTTTTACGACCTTCTGTCTGTCCGAACTTTCAACCCCTATTTCACCCCCACACTGGTAAAAAATTTAAAATGCTAGAACAAATATGTTTTTGTTTCGTAGGCACTAGCCTAAATACAAAATGTAATGTTAGTAAAACACCACTAACTTTGTGCTGATGAGATATCGTCTAACGCTCTATTAATCACTAAAACAAAAAAATAATACGCAAATTAAGTTTTCTTTACCACTATACAATTTGAGCTGATTAGCAAAAAAAAAACAAGTGTACCATGGACGAGATTTAATGTTCTTAAAATCTAAAATATAGCATCCAGATTTGACAATGTATTGACCTCAGAAGTCAAATAAATTATCAACATTGAACTAGATAATATAGGAAACGGACATGGTTCAAGTACGTGAGTTCTAATATGCCTACTAGGAAGACAAGCTGCGTGTAATGAGGAGTTTTCTATAAAAATCAATCTGTCAAAGATTGTAGAAAACTGTGCTTAGATTTTAAAAACTACGGAACGGATTTTGATGCCTTTTTCTTCAATAGATCGAGTGATTTTAGATGAAGGTTTATACACACATCAAAAGTGTCTAGGGATCAAGAACATTTTTAGCTCTAAATAAAAATCAAATTTATTTAAATCAAATGTAATCTTCTGGATTGATCTCCTGCCTAATTCCCCATGTCTGTCACAATGACTTATCACCACATTTTGAATAAATTACGAATGAATTCAGTTTTTGTAAGATATATTCTTGATTGCAATCTTCTAAAATGTACTTGATCCCTAGACACTTTTGATGTGTGTATGTATATAATACCTGTATAGACTAGCAGGGAAACACTGTTAAAATATACCTACCGTAATATGAATCAATAGGATAGAGGTAAAGCTAATCAATTTATAAGTATACTAATCTGGTTCATCTTTCAAACGCAATTTTTTTTTCATTCCTTTTGGATGAACAAGGGTCTTGTCTGCCTGGTGCCTGTGATTTTGTCTTATTCATGTTTATTTGTTTTTATTTTTCTCACTTTTCGTGTTTAATTCATCTGACATTATTTTTACAATTTCACTTTTAATTTTATTATATTAGATATTATATTAGGGCGTTATTTGTTAAAAATAATTACCTACCTATTTAATTTTTGTTTTAACATTATTTAAAGACTTACACACACTGACACCTCACTTTATTCCTCCACATTTTATGTGTGTACTTATTCATAATTAATGTATCTATGTATGTTTATATCTGTTATTGAAATTCTCTCTCGGGGCGTCGGCAGAATATCTGCTTTATTTGCAGCTACTGCAAGTGACACTTTGCTGAGCTGGTACCCCATTTCGACCATGAGATACAGCACTCAAGTATGACAGTGAAGGCTGGTTACATAAATTATAACATTAAGTTTTGTTTTTACTTCCCATTTGCCTGTATCTTATTTATATTTTTATTTTCATTGTGTATATCGTTTTGTTTGTAGAAATAAATATTTCATTAATTCACTAAGAAAAACAAAAGAAGGCAAAACCTTACACGAATAGGTTTTATTTTATTTGAAAAATTATAGAGAAAATCGAATAATCAAGTAGACAGGCAACGACCTTTCCTTTAATGATACCATAAGTATACCTACCTATAGATTACTAATCATCAAAGATAAATAAAATATCAAAACAGTATTTTTATAACGTCGTAGATGCTACAAAGTCACTATTTTATATGTAGACCACCGATTTCAAGAATGTTTTCGTGTTCATATTTACCAACACGATAGCACAGGTGGTTTGATTATACTATGATGACCTTCTCTTCATCTATACTTGCGTCGTTAGAACGATGCAATTCAATTTTGACCGTGGTACGATGCATTTTTCATTGCACACGGCGGCGTTAATTTGTGTGTTTGTGTGTGTGTGTTTGTGTTTGGACATGTCGCCTGTAATGTTTGACCTTAAAGCCGGACACATAGGCTCCAGCACTAGCTGCACAAGTACACAGGAATGGGTCTACCGTAGAGGTACACTGTAACGTGTGTGACCTACTTAAGGACGTCGAGAGTTTAGATTTTAAAGGTAAAGCAAGCTGCTGATTGCAACTGTAGACAGCACGTGTACCGAATGAGTACAGTTGTCTGGAAATGTACGACTAGATTCAATTGTTTCCTTAGATATCAGTTCCAAGTTCCAACCACTACGGTACCTTCACGCACTTGGCAGTCAGCGCCCCGAGTTCTGGGGGCCGAAGTCTACTACACTCTGGTAATTGCATCGCTCTGGCATTGTAGCGGAAAACGAACGTGCATCGCTGTTTTACTACGAACGACAGTGAAGTAAAAGTAACGAAATCAGCAATGCACATCGTTTGCCGCTACGATGCCAGAATAATTCAACTACCAGATTGTAGTAGACTTCGGCCCTACAACCCCTAAATTTAAACTCATGTGAATGTCATTAGAAATTAAGGTAAATTTTTACTTATCACATTTTTTTTTTAATTTATTAGGATTACCAACAGAAGATTACACAAACAATGTATACTTAAAAACCTTAATTCTAATCTGTGTATCTCCCAATTAGATGTGACCACAGCATGTCTTACTTAAATGTAATGTTACAAATATTTATTTAATCATGGTAAGTATTTTTATTTAATAATACTACCTTGTTTTAAAGACATTGTGAGAGATCAAAACTGATAGAATAGGTACTTTATTGACTGACCAAATCTCCCTAACAGGATTTGAGGAACGTGAACGCTACTCTAAAATCTAGATCCTAGGTTTTCTTTAGTGACACAACAAGGTAAAATCATGATGCCGCGCGACGGTGATGTCAGAACATTACTCATACAATGCTTATAACAAAACTAGCATACCTACATAGGTACATTAGTCACTAAGTCCGCTAAAACCATGGTAGGTAATAATATTATGCACGATATATAAGTATTTTAATATGTGAACCTCGCATTCTGTTGGCAATTGTTTTATTTTATACTTCATTAAAAAGCAAAGCAATTGCATACAATTCTTTATATCCTCGTCTTTTATTGGATAAAATAAATTTTACAAGTCATGTAAAATGGTTATTTACCAAAACAACAGTCACTTCCCGCTTTTTGTCCCTATGTATTTTGATACGGTTTTCTTTAGTAGATAGAGTGATTCTTGAGGAAGTTTACATGTCTAATAATAGCAGGGAAACGCTGTTGATAATGTATTGGTAAAACAACGTTTGCCGGGTCAGCTAGTATAGAATAGAACTGTTGCGGTACAAATGGAGAAAAAATATCTATTCCGAAGTGAATTTTTAAATTTGTTGCGATCCGTTGCCGTAACAGTATCAATGTGTGGCCACGCTTCGGACACGCTGTATAACACTTCGCTATATCGGTATATCAACAGCGATGAGCTCACCAGACATAAGTTACTAAAAAACATTTTTGGTCAAATGATTTTTATTTCGCTTAGCAAGTGACTCTGTTTAGAATTCCTTCCGATAAGACAGCAGAGGTGAGAATATCATTCATGAACGTAAAATCGACGATATTCAATCATAAAATAAATGTAACTCAAGCTAGTAGAATGTAAGTTAACTAAGCAAGACTATTTTTCCTGTAGATATGAAAATATAAATAGCTTTTAAAATCGACCGACTGTCTTAGGCAAACATTGAAATTCTGATCTCAGCATTTTGACCGTTTCGAAAAATATTATGTATCCAATTGTTCGATTAATAGGTACGTGTCTAGATACCTTATTATTCCTCCCATTATAACTAAAGACCTTCATAGATTTCTATGCATCTTTCCCTATTTGATATACATAACGCATGTTAAACATACTGTTTGCTACAGACCGCAGTCAGACTGACCTAGGACATGGACAGACATGCATAGTAGATATTGCGCAACAGCTTAGGACAAGAACAAAAAAACATTTTCCTCACCATCCAAGATAGCAGTATTCATTAAAAGTTAAAACATTGACTAACTAGTAGACGTATATGAACTTAGACCAGTTTGTCCGTGTTTGGTGAACATTTGAACAGCTTATAATACATTTTCTACTACTACACTCAGTGATCCTTATGAATATCACTGCTAGTGTTTATTCCGGCTGTCCAACGTACGACCTCATGGTTTCAATGACTGACATGTGAGCTGAACAAAGCCTTTCGTGGCGTAACGTGATGATCCCTAAGTCACTATTTACATAAATATTTGTGACTTAGACAGACAAATTTTATGGGCATTTCAAATGTTTTGGTACACAGTATAATACGCGACCATGTGATCTTGTTGGGTACATCCTGGTGTACATTTTTTTTAATTTGACAGCAATGGACACTCCTTGGTCTGGAGCGTTCCAAAGCTGCAGATTCTCGCTCTACGTGTGTAAACCCAATTCTACTGTTGTCTATTCCCATTATTGTCTATTGCCTATCCTTCTGGAAGACAGGTGTGAAGCTATGTACATAATATATGCGTAATAAGATTAGTAACCCATCAAGCAATAGTTTCGGTAATAAACATAAAAATATCACCGATATCTTATCAAGACGACAGACAATAAGTGGAATTCCTAAAAAAAAAACCTATATAATCGTAATCATATTGTGATAAGAATATAATGAAACAGTCATTATAAGTCAAGGTGGTAATATTTGCCTAACTGTTGCCGTACGTACGTTTCCACTGGGCAAACATGAAGAAGAAAACATGTTTGATATGGGTCAAGTAATTTGAGAAAAGAAGCTGACAATTAAAGCTCAGCCCACGTACAGCTAAACGTAGGTAGTACGTTCGTACTTGAAATTTGGCAGGGACTTAGCTTATGTATGCACCGTAAGGGTGCACTAAGGAAGGAATTCCCGAAATTCTCACGGGAACGGGATTTATCGGGAAAATCAGTATGCAAAGTCTAAAGAAGTTCGAGACTTGAAGTTCGGCATGTAGGTAACTTAGGGCATGTAAAGCTTAAATACGACGAATAGGCTTTAGAAAAAATACCATAAATCACGTCTAGCCAATGAAAATAAGATAAAACAAGTAGACGTCTCCAAAGAATGGCCCGTACGCCGAGAGGCAGGTAGGGCTTGGGTGGTGGTGGGATTATTAGTGACAATAGCCAATTTAAATAAAAAAAACTCACCTTAACTCCGCCCTTGTCCGTCACGGTGACCTGGTAACACGGCAGCGAATCAAAACCCGGGAAATCCTCAATATCGCCAGTCTTGAGGCTAAAGCAGGCGCCGTGCCACGGACACCTGACTCTGCCATCACCTAACGCACCATTTATAAGCGGGGCACCGTAATGCGTACACTTGGTGCCCAGGGCGTGGATCTCCCCTTTTTGCTTCACTACTAAAACTTTACCATCATCACCAATGTCAAAGACTTTCATTTCATTCTCTTTCAAATCATTCTGGTTGCAGACTTCGGCTTCGACATAGTCGTCGTTGGAGCTGACGCGGGTTATTGTGCTGCCTGAAATTAATTTATATAATGAAAGGCCTATGCTCTGCAAATGTGTGCCCGCTGTTTTTTTTTTAAATGTGGGACCACCCTGTTGGCAGAGAAAGGCACAACACCATTGTGGTGCGCCGTTGGGGAGGACTATCAGTGTACATCAGTGGGCTGACATGATGAGTGATAGACCAAGTTTTTGGGTACTTAGACCTAGGTAGTCAGGTGATTGTGGATTCATGTGTACACTCGTATTGTAATCACCATCAGCGCATATTTGTCCACTGCTGGACATAGGCCTCTCCAAACAGATCACAGTGGCATACAATTGGAGAGGCCTATCTCTAGTAAACATTGACATTTTGTTTTTGCAAATATAATATTGATGGTCCCAATTAAAAATGTCGGTAGTTATTGATATTAGATAAATGGCAGAACTGTGACTTGTATACATAAATAATTATGGAAGTTAAAATAGAACTATAAGGCCAAAGGCTAGATTAGAACAAAATCAAAAACCAATTGTGGGACCTCTTGGTCCTTAGTAACTTTTATTGTTAGGCCACTTTGAATAAAAAAAATACACTGACAAATAATATTACGAGCCGTGTGGTTGACGGCGAATAGAATACATGTGTCACCACCCCAGCCAAACTTTTCCCGCTATGGGGGTCGTAAGAGACGACCGAGGGAACCCTCCAGAGGACGGGCAGCAGCGCTCTCTGTGAGTTAAACCACAACCCCACTGCGATCGCCAACCCGCCTGCCCAGCGTGGCGATTATGGGCATTTACCTCCAATAATAAGCACAACAAGGCCACGGCCCCCAGTTCCCGGCGGCTCCGCTATTCCTGGTCACGGTGGCGACCACGGTAACGGCGGAGCAGGGGGTGCGAAGAATCTCCGGGTTATGGGAGGCCACCACAAACAACTGACCCTGGCGACGTACAACGGACGCACGCTACGGCTTGACTCGCATCTGGCGCAACTCGAGGTGGAACTTGGGAAAATTAGGTGGCACATATTGGGGCTAAGCGAAGTCCGAAGAGAGGGAGAGGACACCATTACCCTCAAATCGGGCCACCTAATGTACTTCCGCGAGGGAGACCAACAATCCCAAGGCGGCGTTGGGTTTCTTGTGAATAAGTCCCTGTGTAACAACGTTGTGGAAGTGTCTAGTGTGTCCAACAGGGTAGCATACCTTGTCATAAAACTTACCGAGAGGTATAGTCTCAAAGTGGTACAAGTGTATGCACCGACCTCGACACACCCGGACGATGAGGTGGAGAACCTGTTCGATGATATATCGAGGGCCCTCCACTCCACTACTAAGACGCATTACAGCGTTGTTATGGGGGACTTTAACGCTAAAGTGGGAGTACAGAATTGCAACGAATCGGCAGTAGGATCCCATGGATTTGGAACAAGGAATCATAGGGGGCAAATGCTAGTAAACTTCCTCGAACGAGAGGGGCTATTTCTGATGAACTCATGGTTTAAGAAAAAGCCCCAAAGGAAGTGGACCTGGCAAAGCCCCGATACTATGACTAAAAATGAGATCGATTTCATCATGACGAACAAAAAGCACATATTCAGAGACGTCTCTGTGATCAACAGGTTCAATACCGGTAGCGATCACCGACTAGTCAGAGGCTCTCTGAATATCAACCTTAAGGCTGAACGTGTCCGTCTGATGAAAGCCAGGCTCCAACCAACCATGCTCCAAACCATAATGGGATCCGAAGCTTTCCAGCTAAGTTTGGAGAACCGATTCGTTGCCGTGGAAACCACAGCAGACGTGAACAAGAACCTCGAAAATGTGACTCGGGTCCTCAGGGAAGAGGGTACGAGATTTTGTGAAATGCAGCGTAAGGGCAGTAAGTCAAAGCTTTCCGGGGAGACTTTACGGCTGATGAAGGAACGACGTGAAAATCCGCCCGTCACTTCGACCGCAAGGCGGGCTCTAAACCAAGAGATTAGTAAGCACGTGCGGCACGACCTCCGACGCTACAATACTCTTTCAATAGAAAGAGCGATTGAGCAGAATCGGGGGTCAAAAGTGTTCGTACAATCTCTTGGAAGAAGCCACCTTGCGAAATTGACCACAGCAAGTGGAGAAGTCGTCACTTCGAAGCCGTCAGTCCTTTCGGAGGTTGAAGACTTCTATGGCCGGTTGTACGCATCGCATGCATCTCGTCCTGATCCCGAAAATGGGGACTCTAGAGCCACATTGACACGCCACTTCACCGAAGACCTGCCAGAAGTCAGTACTGGCGAAATTGAGATCGCTCTTAGACAGCTCAAAAACGGAAAAGCTCCAGGAGAGGATGGCGTTACAACCGAACTATTAAAGGCTGGAGGTAAACCGATATTGAGGGAGCTCCAAAAGCTTTTTAACGCTGTCCTGTTCGAAGGAAGAACTCCGGAGGCGTGGAGTAGAAGTGTGGTCGTCCTGTTCTTCAAAAAGGGAGACAAAACCCTGTTGAAGAACTATCGACCCATTTCTCTTCTAAGCCACGTCTACAAGCTGTTCTCAAGAGTGATCACAAACCGTCTTGCGCGAAGACTCGACGAATTTCAACCTCCGGAGCAGGCTGGATTTCGGAGCGGTTATGGCACCATAGACCACATCCACACAGTGCGGCAGATCATAGAAAAAAACTGAAGAATATAATCTGCCCCTGTGTCTAGCATTCGTGGACTATGAGAAGGCCTTTGACTCGGTTGAGATCTGGTCCGTTCTGGAGTCTCTGCAGCGTTGCCAAGTTGACTGGCGATACATCCAAGTGATAAGATGCCTCTACGAGGCTGCCACCATGTCCGTCCAAGTACAAAATCAGCAGACACGTCCCATACCATTGCATCGAGGAGTGAGACAAGGGGATGTTATTTCCCCGAAATTGTTCACAAATGCAATGGAGGATATGTTCAAGACGCTGCATTGGAAAGGACGTGGCATCAACATCAATGGCGAGCACATCTCTCACTTGCGATTTGCAGACGACATCGTCATCATGGCAGAAACGCTGCAGGACCTTCAACTGATGCTGAATGACCTAGCTGATTCTTCTCTACGGATCGGCCTACGGATGAACTTGGATAAAACCAAGGTCATGTTCAATGAACATGTTCTACCGGAACCGATTTCAGTACACGGCACCGTTCTCGAAGTTGTTCAAAAATATGTATACCTTGGGCAGACATTGCAGTTGGGTAGAAACAACTTCGAGGACGAGGTAAACAGAAGAATTCAGCTGGGTTGGGCAGCATTTGGGAAGTTACGTCGAGTATTAACATCAGCGATCCCACAGTGCCTGAAGACAAAAGTCTTCAATCAGTGTGTCCTACCTGTAATGACATACGGAGCTGAGACGTGGACACTGACGGCACGGCTGGTCCACAAGCTCAAAGTCGCACAGCGTGCTATGGAAAGGGCTATGCTCGGCGTTTCTCTGAAGGATCGAATCAGAAATGAAGTGATCCGACAGAGAACCAAAGTCATCGACATAGCTCATCGTTTTAGCAAGCTGAAGTGGCAGTGGGCCGGCCATATTTGCCGTAGAACCGATGACCGTTGGGGAAAACGAGTTCTCGAGTGGAGACCGCGTCTCGGCAAACGGAGTGTAGGACGCCCTCAGGCAAGGTGGACTGATGATATACGCAAGATGGCTGGCAGAAGCTGGATGCGAGAAGCCGAAAACAGATCACAGTGGCGTGCAATTGGAGAGGCCTATGTCCAGCAGTGGACAGGTATGGGCTGATGATGAATAATATTGAAGTAGGATAAGCAGAGTTGCTAAGTATATGTCCACTGTTCACCGAGCAAATTAAATACAGTGTTGTTAATAGAGAGTAGGTACACCTCTAACACCTTTATAAGGTTAATTGAATTGAATTTGTTAAGTTTTCCTTCACTATAAGAGTGTTGTTTAGGATACATGACTTGCACTGCACAGTTTACAATGCAGATAATCTAGATTGGATGTTAATATGACACATTTCATCAAAAAACTAAGTCAGATATTATCAGCATAGTGTTCGGAAAAATCGTATCCTATGAGTCAGCAATAGTTTTTTTTATAAGTGGGTATTTACTACAATTATTGTAGCAGCTACTCGGTTTTCTTATTTAGAAAATTCATATATTTATAACTTTGTAATCTGGTACCATGTATGGATAACTAAAGTAGGTAACTTACGCCTCTGACTTTCATTACTTTTTCCGGAACAGCAACTGTTCGGCGAATACGATCTTGAGAATGATGTACCCATTCTGATCCTATTAAATGCAGCACCTGTGCACGGACAATTTCAATTACTATTTAATAATTATCTAACACAATAGATCACGAAACAGACGTTTCACGTAATGTAAAGCAGCTGAGAATACGAGGGAAAGGAGCTACCTTGAATGTAGCGACTCGCGACCTTGCCCAAAGCTCTACTTCGAAGAAATACAACCATTGGAAAATTCAAAACAGCC
>SJJU01006578.1:0-26356 GCA_012932125.1 Conopomorpha cramerella
TAGATCATTTTTTGTTGTACTCACGACATAGGCTAACGAAGCTCCTGTGTTTTGTGGGTGAGTAGATAGGATATTTCGTAAAGACAAGGTACCTATACATATGTGTCAATTTGTGGAGATTACTTCCTACCTTGTTGTAAAAGCCAGTGCACGCCACTGGGAGTAACCCTGTCCAACGGTAAACCCATAAAGCAAAGGAATTCACAAAAAGAGGCCATCTTTATCTGGATACAGTATGTGATGTACGTACAGGATGTTACATTAAATTTTGCATTGCGTAATTTTTCGACTGTGACTAAAAGAATTCCAAGGTCGGTTGATACGGCTGCGTGTTGCCGTTTATCTTATCAACATACTGTATATATATATTAAAGCATGTGCTGTTCTGAAATCTACTTATTTTACATACAATAAATGCTATTGTTGTTGTTTTTAAATGCAGAGAATTATTATTAATACCATAACTTGAAAAAAAGACCGAATCAATCAGTAAAATTTTACAGATGTATAATATGAGATGTATGGTCTCCTCATGGATGCCATTATCCGAACTGAACCAAATTTTAATAGGACCAAACGGGAAGCATCAGCTCTCAAATAAAAAAAGAATCATCGAAATCCGTTCAGTCAATCGAAACTAGAAAGTTTTGAGGTACAGACATAAAAAAACCCCTCCCGTCACGTTGGGTTCAATAGGCGCGCGTGAACCGTTAGTATGCAAGTGCCTTTACCCCGCTTTGGGATTAAAAGGCGTGAAGTGTGTAAAAATAGCTGCAGGATAACTCAATATTGTTCACGGGATATATAGACGCGAGTCGTCACTGATTGACCTCTTGTCTATTCTGGATGCCGCTGTAGAGCCTAGCTCCAACGGGAATGACAGTGGTGGGAAAGTGGGTGGGAATATCCCGGATAATCAAACACAAGTTCGAGCTTAGCTTTGTTATTTTACGCGACGTTTCGACGACAATATTGAGTTATAAGGTATCTCTAGCCGCATGATATATATGCAAAAACACTAACAGCTTCCCTAGTTTAAGGAGCAAGGCCGAACCGTTTTAGTGCCATTCGTCGCCGGCCGGCACTAGGCAATAAAACACGACATCCTGCAGTCGTAGCACGGCTGACACGACTCGAATCGCAAGACATCATCGTCATCAGCCACATGACCTCAACGACGAGGGCCTACACCAATGATATCCGTGATCAATTCGGTGTGAATGCTAATAATCGCCACGCTTGGCAGGCGGGTTGGCGATCGCAGTGGTGTTGTGGTTTAACTCACAGAGAGAGCTGCTGCCCGGCCGAGGGAGAGTTTCCTCGCACAGACCTCCACGACGGGACAACTAGTGCCTCTTTGGTTACACATGTATTCTTAACACAATATTGTTCACCGGGTATTGGCTATGTGCAAAGCATTGCAGAGAGATAACGACCGCAGCGCACAACACGGCAGAAATCGGAAACAAATGCGGATGATCAGATGTCAAGTGTTGATTGCAGTACAAAATCAAAGCAAAGAAATGGGCCATGACTGTTGTTGCGTTGTTAAATTCTAACGTGTTGCGTTCTTACATGCTCGGCTAATACTAATTTGTCGCATTTTATCTCAGTTAGTGGTTGGAAACTAATATTATGTGTAATAGTTTCAAACCCGGTTTTTACTATTATATTAATTTTACAAACGAATGAATAAATTTCAGTTATACAATATTGTCAACAATACTATTTTAATCTTTGGTTTTATTTATATTTGCAAATAAAACTAACAATGTTTACATTGTTATTATTTGACAGCTTCCGCAAATGTTGTAAACGCTACGCGTCGCCACCGTCGCGCACATAGCCAATACAGGCGCGAAAATAATCAAAGACAAGCTCCAGCTTACCTTTGTAACCACGACGCATGCAACTGCGTCGAAACGTCGAGTAAAATAACAAAGGTAAGCTCGAAATTGTATTTGATTATATCCGCGCCGATATACAATATTGGGTAAAAGAATACAGGGTATCATGGGTACCAGAGACTGATATACTTACATACATACATAGATAAATAAAACACCCAGACGCACACAACAAATGCCTCAGCTCATCACTAAAACATTATATCCGTGGCGGGAATCGAACACGCGACCGTCGTTCTAGAGGCAGATGTTCTGACCACTAGTCTATGCCGGCCTTCATCATCACAGAGAAGAGAAAGTCACACAGTCCATGACACCAGGCAACTTTCCTCCAAGGAACCCTAAGGAGATTACTATAATGTCCATCAAGTATAGACACTTTCCCATTGTTGCAGCACCCACCAGTCACGTGGGGTGCCAATCAAACGTCACACACCACAATGTGCCTGAGAGTAGATAAAAAAAAAACATATTATACTTACATCGAAAGTACACTTTATAAACATATCGTAAAAGGTCTCCGAGGGTCACCTTAAACTATCGGCTAGAAGTCGGTGAAAACAAAAGTAAATTAAAAACGAAAGTTGCAAATTACAATCGCTGTTATTCTTTAACCGTTTGTGAGCTAAATGGATAAAATAATTATAATGAATATTCCGTTTTATCGCCACTACGTAGAGTGCAAAACACATTGGCATACGAAAACTTACGTCATAATTGGACGTTTATCATATTAATGAAAATAAAAAGGCGATTGCAAACTTATTATAATTATACGAGCACAGACATCTCAAGCTCAATTATCGTCTGTCTCGCTCTAATAGCGTTTGTGGGAACGAGACATACTATGGTCGAGAGACACTTGAGTATTGATTATTGTTTCAGAATACAGGACCATAAACTCAAGACAGCAAAACAGAGAGAGTCAAATACCTAAAAGATCACTTCTAGTCTGACAATAAGCTCGATGTAAAATACGAGTATACTAGTCGCGAGTGAATAGGTACCAAATGAACAAGTGTACTCCATCGTAGACCACATCGCTGCTCAACATCAGCCAGGATGGTGGTCAAACGCTTGTTCATAGTGATAAAAAAACTATCAATTTATATCCGTTTTAAGGTTGTCCAAACATGACACAGAGCGCCAGTTGGTCAGATACTTGACTTGAAATCAGGAGGTCGCGGATTCGAGTCCGGCTACTGGACATGTACCAATGGTACTCTTTTACAATGCCTATGATGTACGCAACACGGAAAAGGGCAACACGTGATGAAACCCGCACACCACAAGTTGTGTGAACCCTATAACGGGGATGGGCTCACCCCCTTTCACGTTTGGTGAACCGTGGGCATTAGCTTAGCAAGCGCCTCTGCCTAACCCGTTTTTAGATTAAAAGGCGTGAAGTGTGTGATTAAGCATTGTGTATAAGTTTCATCACTTATACTGAGTGTGAGAGGACCCCGATAAATGATCTTAGAAACGTTCAATATTGTTCACCGGGTGTATAGGCGCGAATATAACCAAAGGCAAGCTCGAGCTTACCATTTAGCTTAGTCCACTCGTGAGCACGACGCATGCAACTGCGTCGAAACGTCGAGTAAAATAACAAAGGTAAGCTCCAGCTTGTCTTTGATTATATTCGCGCCTATATACCCGGTGAACAATATTGAGTTATAATGTCTGTGCGCGTTTCATTAAAAAAAAATGGTCTTAGAAACGTTGTTCGGCTGGTCAATATGAACTACTTTTACTATGCGGACAATATTGGTAAATGAACAAATTCAATCCCTATACAAAACTCTTTTGTATGGAGAGGAAATTTTTTTTTTGTTTCCCCACATTATCGCCATAGTAAAAGTTGTTCATATTGACGAGCCCAACAACGTTTCTTAGACCATTGCTCGAGGTCCTTTTACACTCAATATAAGGAAAACAATTTTGCACACGAGTGTACATAACATCTCGAGAATGGGAGGTTTTCTGACAAGTGATTTATTGCAGTTCTAAGAAATGTCCACAGATGGCACTACCTAGACTGGGTTGTCATTTTATAGTTTGATTTTCTGTTGACAATTCTCATATGAGTTTCTCCTTGAGATCGTGTCTGATTAGCGCCACCAGTGAGTCGTTTTGGAACTACTTTTTACATAATTGATAACTTTGCATACCTAATAGGCAGTATAAATAAAAAAACCGTTTCTGTATTTTCGTTTCAGGATGCTGTACAAAAAATATTATATTTTTTAGATGCGTAAATTCGGAGATAATACGTAAAATGTGAAATATCTATGACGTCATTACTTTGTGCGAAATATGGTGGGATTCAAGCCTATCCTTTTTTTTTTACACATCAGTAATATTGACAATATTAGTGACAGCAGAATCGTCAGTTTCAAAACAAACAAAAATAGGTAGTTTTATTTTCTTCCCACCTTTTCTTGGAATAAACCTAAAACCACGCTATTTTACTACTATCGATAAAAAATGCATCAACCTGAACGAGAGAAAAAGAAATGTTAGGTGTAATATTAGTCTGACTCGACGTGGCTAGCAAATAAACCTTTCTAACAGCAAAAGTAAACAAAACAACGATCTGCACAGACTACAACTTGAAAATTGACATTGACAGCTATAGTTTTCTTTTCTTTTCATAGATATGTTTGATCTGTGTATCCATAATAGTGACGTCATATGGCGCTTACGCTCTTTCGAAAAAAATCAATATTAAAAGTTAAAATCATGAATGAAAACATTATTTTTATGTTGAATAAAAAAATACGGGTCAAATAATTTTATATTTTCTTCAATTTTCAATAAAAGTATCATTTACCATTCGAAATGCAAAGTTGTCAATTGAAGCAGTCAGAAATCCTCTCATTAAATAATACAACAAAAGAAAAATAAAAAGAAAAATGAAAAGATGTATGAATGTAGATGAAGCGAAAGTGGTATGTCAGGACGGTGACAAATGGAGATCTGTAGTCTCCGCCTACCCCTCTGGCAGACAGGCGTGAAGTGTATGTATGTAAGATAAATAAAAAAAAACATAATAATTACTTTTACAGAGCCGAGCAGCTTTCATCCAGGTAAATCGAATTAGATAATCTAGAAATATAGAAAGTTAAACTTACTTCTACAAGCAATTCAATATCTCAATAATAATAATAATTGTTATCGATTTATCATCGCTCGACTGTACAAAGCATTTGGTAATTAGACTAATGTCTCCTAAAGTTGCATTGGCAAAATAACTTGTAAATTCAAAGCCGTAAGAGTGAATGTTGAAGTGCACAAGTGAAGTAGTTAATTCAGGTTCGCAAATGACTTTCTAGTCTGGAAAGGTGTAATTTAGAGAGCGAAAACTGTTATATATAGGTTTCGCTCAATTAAAATGTGCGTAGAGCGTCTGTTGTCCAGTTGGTCGGATACTTGACTTGTAACAGGGAGGTCGCGGGTTCGAGTCCGGCTACTGGACGTGTACCAATAGGACTCTTCTTCAGAGCCTATGTAATGGATCCCCAGACTGCCCGTCAGACGCTCAATCAGAATTTGCAGGTTCGACAAAAAAGCGAACTTATTACTATTATTACTGAGTTCACTTTACCGTACGTAAAGCATGCTGTCGGTATACCTATTCAATATTGTTTTTTGCTAAGCAGGCAATATTAGCCAGACAACCGTATGACTCACACGCAACACAAGCACCATTATCCCATACACATTGCGGTGACTCATCAAAGCCTACGCACGTGACCGCGATGTTATTACACAATGCACGGAAAAGCAAGACGTACAAGAATTCCCAGTGCATTATTCCATTGATACATCCATATTGATAAACGTTATTAAACCCGACGCGAAGTGGTCTTAATGTGGTCGCCGTGCCACAGAAGTGGAGAGATACATATACACAAACTTCACGCCTTTTAATCCCAAAGCAGGATAGACAGAGGCACTTGCTAAGAAGTGCCCACGGTTCACCATGCGTTTAACCCAACGTAACAGATTATTATTAGAATTTATCCAATTTTAATTTAATAAACAGATTCTAAATATACGTTTCGTGCTCTTTCATTTGATACCCCACTTTCATTCAAAACAGACAGATCTACTCATGAAAAACAATTAACCATAAACAATGAATTTCTACTACAAGCAAATCTTTGCTCAAATGGGGGTACCATCACCAAACAATTTTGTATGACACTTCGAAACTGAAATAAATATTTTTTTTTTAATGAACGAAAAATGCGTCCAAAAATTATACACTTGAAGCATTATCTCAAAAAATCCAAAATACAGAATGATAAAAGAAACGGGAAGAGCGAAATCGTCTTGCTTAAAAAAACATACAAAGAAATACTCAGACAGAAAATAGCATCACGAAATAGTACCACCGGATCTACTAGACAGTGGACACGCCACAAGAGATGATATCATAATAATTGCAGTTTGAAATAAATAAAAAAAAAACCAAATCAATCATGAAACGAAACCGCAAATCTCAAAGACAACTAACCACATGGATAACCATATAAACATGATCCACACTGTGCAGGCCAAGGGAAGAAATACGAGTTCACGTAAAAAGTATAATTTGTACGATAGAAAAAAGTATAAAGTATGTTGACCTTTACAGACATTTGAAATGGCAGCCAATTCCGGGGTTAAGCAAAAGATTAAAAGCATTCACTTTCGTTGATGAAAGTACCTGTATACTGGTGAAGTATTGAATTTCTCACGACCAAAAAACAACTAGGCTTACAATCCAAAAATGACGTTTAGAATAAAAAGAGACAACGATAAGAAAAACATGCAGGAGTGAAAGAGTAAGGGATAAATGATCTGTCCCTTACTAGGAGCAGAGTATTAAAAGTTCATGTACATCATTTTCCACACATTTCGGATTTTTGACGTAAGAGTTCGTTGGGGAAAGTGGCTTGGGATCACGGGATTCATTGATTTTGTCGAATTTCGCAGACGATATTGATTTAACGTTGTATACATTGATCCTAAATTATTATCATTCACATTATTGTGAGGCACGACTTTCAGAAGTCGGAATTTTGAGGGCTAGTGCCAAGTAAACCTCGTCCTTGTGCCGAGTTTCAGGGTAGTGTAGTGTCGGCTGTGGGTGTCTAGAGGAAGTGATGTTGGTTGGGTTTAGGAAGGCTCGTACTACAGAGGAAGTATCCATCCAGGATGACTGATTTCTGTAGTGAGATAGATGTATGTGTTATATTATGACAATATAACAATACAAGGCATGCAGGCAGAAGTTGGATGCGAGAACCCGAAAACGCAGTGGCGTGCAATTGGAGAGGCCTATGTCACACAGTGGATAAATATGGGCCATAATGATAATGATTATGAACAATACAAGAAAATCTTTTTTCTTCAATCATACAACTTTATTTGACTTGCGCATTAATCATCATTGCTATGAAACCTATTCTGTCTTTAGATACAAAGATGAGTTTCCAAAAGTCTTTTGTTAGCATTCCATACATAGACATTTTGTATACTGTTCACAAGTTTCTAATGACAAATGATTGATCTGTACAGCTCACACGTCAGTCAGTCGGACAGCGTTGTCGTTCATAATGGTTCTGTTAATAACGTCACATTACCTATCCACTCTATACTTTAGGGACCTGGTTAACAGTCGAGGGAACTTTGAACGCTTGTGTGAGTTTTCTAATCGCTGGCATACAGCTCGAAGAACATATGAAGCCTGTTAACGACAAGACGCGACGAGGACCCGACGCGAAGTCTCCGTAATGTGGTCGTCATATGGGGCATGAAGGGGGAGAGTTGGCAACAAAACAGGGACGGATAAATATAATTTGTATGGAGTCAAGAAAACGTGTGCGTTGAAAAGAGGCAGGCGCAAGTAGATGCGCACGTCTCCAGAGACGTTAATGCACTGTTAATGTATAATGGCGAAACTTTTGCCGACTTAGTAACGAATAAACTCACAAACAATTGAACGGATTTCAATGCTTTATTTCTTCATTAGAAAGCCGCATTATGCCTGAGTAAGATAGGCTGTTCTGTAGTTTTGTGTTCCTGTGATTTGAAAGAATTTTGCATTGGTTTTTCGTCGTCAATAGGTATGGAAATATACCTTATTTACGGTTCGGTGTGTCCCGCGTCATATCAAATAAAATACAAAGTAATTTGGCAATAAGGTGACGGCGAACAAAATACATGTGTCACCACCCCAGCCCAACTATTCCGTCGGGGGAACTGACTCCAGGGGTCGGACAGCAGCGCTTTCTGTGAGTTAAACCACAACACCACTGCGATCGCCAACCCGCCTGCCAAGGTACTGGCTGAAAATCAGTCATGCGGGTGCAATCCCCCGCTGCCTTTTTACATCCTAAACTGTTTATTTTGTTACTGTTTAAATGTGTATTATTTGTTTGTTATGATCTTGCTGTATTTTGTTTTGTGTTTTTCTTTTTTCTCTCCAAGCGTGGCGATAATGGGAAATTTTCAAACTCCAAAAATTTGTTATCTAGATGTCGCTAGTAGGTATCCAGAGGGACTTCTGTCAGTTATATTTTAGTGCATATTTTATTACTTGGGTGAGTTATTTAGACTTCAGACACTTTTGTAACATGTATACAAACAATAAAAAAAATACTGTCGCCTTCAATACGGACTGCTTGGAGTTAGTAATTGGCATTTCTCCTCAAATTATCATGGCAATCATTGGGGGAATCCCTCGTCCAGCCAGTGGGCGTCATGTGGCTGATGACGATTAAGTAATTAATTTCTGTTATTGCACTCTGCGGGTGACCATAGGAATTTTGATGTAGTCAATAAAAATTATATCGATATTCTTTACCACACTGAGAGGGGCGATGTCTTCGAAGACTTACCTGAAATAAAGAGAAATACACTGTTAGACACGATTAAAACGAATAGGCACATAAAAAAATCAGTATTCTAAAAGAGTCTCGGACGAGCACGGCTCTAAAACAAACAATATATTGTTGAAAATAAGTTCTACTTGAAAAATGAATTGGATTTAAGTGTGTACACTACAGCTCATACCAAACACAACTAGAAATAAGTGTTAGGCAGAGACAGCTCATGTAAAAAATAGATGATTATAGTGTAGAGAAAATGAGAAAAATAATACTAATTGGTATACACCTGCATATCAACAAGACCCCGATGACTTCAGCTATCAGCTGATATACTTATTTTTTTGTTAAACACAATGAAAAAGCATTTGACCACCATCCTGCCTGATGTTAAGCAGCGATGTGGTCCACGATGGCGTACATTTGTTCATTAGGTACCTATTCAGCCGCGACTTCAGACTGTACCGCGCAGGAAACACAGACTCCGGCAATCGTGGCGGTTCACACTATGAAGGTAGACGCAAACCGTTTGGTTCGCGTAAATGGTAAATCCACCTGGTATGGATGACGTTTTGCTGTTCTCCTGGTTGTCATATTGAAAAAAAAACGCGATGGGGGTATTGGGTTATGCAAGTCCGTAGCACACTCTCCGAAATGCACCCGATAGAAGGCCGATAGTCTCGCAACCTTGCGGCGATGCTCTAGGCTTTGTAGCCGAGCATCAAACAGCCTGTTAAATTCGAAGAACATCAAAGTACATATGAAACCTCTTAACAACCGAAGACGCGACGAGGACCCGACGCGAAGTCTCCGTAATGTGGTCGTCATGCCCCAGAAGGGGGAGAGTTGGCAACAAAACAGGGACGGATAAAGATAATTTGTATGGAGTCAAGAAAACGTGTGCGTTGAAAAGAGGCAAAAGCAAATAGATGCGCACGTCTCCAGAGAATGGCCCGTACAGAGAGAGGCAGGTAGTGCTTGTGGTGGTGGTGGTGGTATTATCCCTGAAAAAAAAAGAAAAGGAAAAGAAAAGCCTGTTAAATTCAAAACGTTGACGAAACTTAAGTAAGGCACTCAGCCCACGATTCCAAAGAACTTTCCTCAAGAAACCCTACGTAAAACACACAAAAGACACAACACGAACCTAGCGGCATCTGCTTAACGAGTTAAACATAAGACCTTATTCATTACAAAAGTAACCGCTCTCACAACAAGTTTTCTTTACCCGAAATGACAATTCATACAAAAGGGAAAAGAGAAAAAAAGAACACACCGCTCTGTAGAAACGAAAAACAATACACATTTCACAAGAACCTTGAACAACTTAAGTATGCAGGAGGAAACAGCAGCCGTGCAATTAACATAGGTATTCATACTTGACCCTGACTTCTTCAAGGGTCCGCTAGGCCATAGATCACATACCTAACACGTGAAGCTAATAATGTCACTCAAAACTCTAAGAGAGGTAAAAATATACATATTTTGTTTGTTTACATTCCAAAATAACGGCGATGGGCTCACCCCCTGTCACGTTGGGTTAAATACTGAATATATAATACTGGTGAACCGTGGGTACTTGCTTTAGCAAGCGCCTCTGCCTACCCCTCTTTGGGATTAAAGGCGTGAAGTGTATTTATTTTATTTATTTTTTTATTCCAAAACACTAATGTTGGTAATGAGCTGGGTGGTTGCTTGCATGATCTGAGGGGTTCAGTTACAAAACCCACAGGGGCACCCTTTTATTTTATTTTGTGTTAATATCATTGGCATTTTATTCCCGGTTATTCTGGCCAGTAAAAGAAATTAATTCGAACCGGATACGTTTACTTTTGTTTTTAAAATCATAAATGACTTTCATCAAGCTTTGTGTTATAATAGTGTACATCTATATGAAATAGCACTTATAACAATGAAGAAATAAACGATTTGTTTTCATTGAATAGTTTGTGCCCCGGCATTGTTTACCCGCGGAAATTTCGAGATAAAACATAGCGATGTTAATCCAAGATGTCCAGAAAGTCCATACGCAAAGGTCTAGCAGGCTAAGCTATCAAGGTTAGTCTTCGAAAGCCATATATATGGCAGATTTTTTTGGTGGTGCACCGTTTTAAGCCAAGTTCAGATCAGCATCATCCCATACTTGTCCACTGCTGGACATAGGCCTCTCCAATTGCACACCACTGTGATCTGTTTTCGGCTTCTCAAGGAATTAAAAAAGGCCTCGACCTTCTTAAATTTTAAATTATTTGACATTATGTGATATGATCAAGTTATATTTTAAAGTAATATTTTAGGTAAACCAATCAAGCTAAAATAACCAAACATACGCACTATAAATGAGGACAAAACAAACTTAATTGCTTATTTACGGAAGGTGAATGTCAGTAAGAGCGTCTGTGGTCCAGTTGGTCGGAGTCGAACTTGCAATCGGGAGGTCGCGGGTCACAGACTCGAGTCTGTGGACTGGACGTGTACCAATGGGAATCTTTTTCAGAGCCTATGTACGCAACGCAACGCTCGTACGGTGAAGGACAACATCGTGATGAAACCCACACACCACAAGGTGTGTGAACCCTATAACGACGATGGGCTCATCCCCTGTCACGTTGGGTTAAATACGCTTGGTGAATTGTGGGTATTTGCTTAGCAAGCGCCTCTGTCTACCCCGCTTTGGGATTAAAAGGCGTGAAGTGTATAATATAAGTGTGAATGTCCGTCACAAAAATCAGCCATAGGGCTTAGTAACCTTGTTAGCTTAGCCTGTTAAACCCTTTCATTTGAAATCGCTCCAGCCGTTTAGACGCGAAGAGGTAGGAAGAATGCCTTTCCTAACTGGAAAAATACTGCATAATGGTTAAGATGTAGGTACATTGTAACCCGCACTTCAAAAAAGTAAGAGGCTTTCAAGTCATCTGCATTTTCCTTATCTCAAAAACTGCCGGCTGGGTGGGCCGATTTTGATGACTCTTTGTTTTTTTTTTATTTATTTGAAAGCTTGTGTTTCGCGTGTGGTCCGATATCAATTTATATTTTCATTTCTGACATTGGAATACATGAACAATGCACTTCTTCAATTTATACTGCTTGATTGCGTTTTTTTTTGTTTAGTTTATAAGATGAAAAAAATGTTTTTCATCTCCATACAAAATGTCATCTCCGGAGGCAAAATATTTTCTATTATGTACGGAGGTGAAAAAAAAACGTTTTTCATTGCCCTGCATAGAAGAATAAAAGTTGTTCATTTTGACGAGACCAACAACGTTTCTAAGACCACTCGGGGTACATTTACACGCGGTACATACCTAATTCGCGGAAGCAAGATCATCGTGAAGTGCAGTGCAGTCTGAAGGTCTTCAAGTCACTGGGGTGAATAGGTACCTAATGAACAACTGTGCTCCGTCGTAGACCACACCTCTGCTTAACATCAGGCAGGATTGTGGTCAAACGCTGCCTGGTTCATAGCGCATCAAAAAAGGGGTAAGGAGTAAGGTGTTCGCAATATTAATTTCGAATAGTTAAAACAAAAAGGATCCAATACGAAACATGCCGATTTTGTAATTTAAGTTTTGTATCTTTTATGTTAAGGTTTATGGGCATATGGAAAGAATGGATGAAAGTCGATTGACGAAAGAGATTTATATGAGTAATGTAATGGGCCGGGTGAGTAGAGGTCGCCCCAGAAGGACATGGTGGCGTGAAAAGTACTCGAAACCGGAGGTCATGTACGAAAAGATGTATGAATGTAGATGAAGCGAAAGGGTTATGTCAGGATCGTGACAAATGGAGATGTGTAGTTTCTGCCTACCCCTCTGGGAGACAGGCGTGAAGTGTATGTATGTACGTAATTTCATAAAATGACACATTTAAAAAAAAAAAGGTATCAACACTACCTCAAACCCACATCGACACAACAACCAAACACAAACGGTTACATTACAAATCGACACCAAGGTGTGTTTATTTCGTAACGGATGAAGATGTAAAGTCCCTTACATCATGCGCACGCGCGCGCACATGGTCACCGGCTTCCTACGCCGGCGGTGGCGAGCTCCGATGATGTCATGACTTGCCTACTTCGTGTTGGCAAACGGTACATTGCACATGTCATGTGCTTGCTTACTTACTTAGGTCCTAGCATACCCGGGGGGTACATAGGGCCTTGCAGATATCTCTCCATGTCCCTCTATCCAGCGCTGCCGCTGCCGTGTGCTATGTCATATAATATCTAAATACACACATCAAAAGTGTCTAGGGATCAAGCACATTTTAGAAGATTGCAATCAAGAATATATTTTACAAAAACTGATTTCATTCATAATTTATTCAAAATGGGTGATAAGTCATTGAAACAGGCATGGGGAATTAGGTAGGAGACCCATCCAGAAGATTGGATTTGATTTAAATTAATTAATTTTTTTTTAGAGCTAAAAATGTTCTTGATCCCTAGACACTTTTGATGTGTGTATATTATGTACAAACGTAAACATTTAATTAACATTTCTAACTACAACAACGGACGGGCCCGTTGGTGTAGTGGTCAGCATGTCTGCCTCTATTCCGTAGGTTTCGATTCCCACGGTATTCAGGTGATGAGCTCTTAAGTACTTGTCGGATGTGTCTGGGTATTTTATTTATATAATTATGTATAATTATAAGAACAAAACAATGTATTTAAGTCAGTATATTTCGTTGTCTGCATAACACGTATTTATTATGTTTATAAAGTATGTTTTACATCAATAAGAGCTGATATGTTTGTCCATTCATTGTCATCTTTACCCTTTGTCATACGGAACACACGAAAAAGGAACAACCAGGAGAACGGCAAAACATCCCTGGTAGGGATACCAGATGGACATTCCATTTCCACGAACCAAAAGGTTTGCGTCCAGTATCATAGTGCATACCGCCAGGATGTAGGAATTACTTGCCGGCGTCTGTGTTTATAGTCTGCAGTCTGGAGGTCTTCAAGTCACTGGGATTAAATAGGTACCTAATGAACAAGTGTGCTGCATCACAGACCACATCGCTGCTAACATCACACATGGTGGTGGTCAAACGCTTGTTCATAGCGCATTAAAAAAGGGGTAAGGAGTAAGGTGTTCGCAATATTCATTCGAATAGTTAGAACGTAAAGGACCCAATACGAAACATGCCGATTTTGTAATTTAAGTTTTGCATCTTTTATGTTAAGGTTTAATTTCATAAAATGACACATTTTGTTTTGAGTCACTTTTGTTCTTACTGTGCGAATGCGTTTCTTTTCAATTCTTTAAACTTATACCAACATCCAAAAAAGAACCAAGGACTATACAATAAAAGGAGACTTATATTGGTGGTGACTCATGTCGTACGTGACCGGAATGCATATTTACCACATCGTACGTAACATGGGAGGCCAAGACTTCAACAAGAGATTCTAAAATTACCATCAGCACGGTAAAATGGTTCTATTCGGTAAACAAAAAACGTTGCTTGACGCACACATTTTTTTTTAATACTGTTACCTATGTTCAAATGTAAGTTACAAAAATTATATGCTAATGTTTCTGTGCCCTACAGGGTCCACGATTGTACCTCTACTGTATTTAAGGCCTTATAACACATTGTGGAAAAGCAGTAAATTATTGAGTATGTTTGGACTTTCTTATCGACCAGACGACGAGTTTTCCGCGCGTAACGTACTGGTCTCCATAGGACGGGCAGCAGCGCTCTCTGTGAGTTAAACCATAACACCACTGCAATCCCCAACCCGCCTGCCAAATGTGCCGATTATTGGCATTTCCCCCCAAATATCACGGAAATCTCTGGGGAGTCCCTCGTCCAGCAGTGGACGTGGGCCTGATGATGATTAACGTTTTGTTCTGGGTGTGACATCTGTTTACTATAATATGCATATTGAAAAAGTATGCAGTAGTAAGTCTATCTGTCTCTAGATCCCCGTTGTACAGGATATCCTGGTCAGGTATTTGAACAGTCCCGGGATAGGCATACTGAATGAAACATCCGACATCATATATCACGGGTCTTGTGACACGAATATTGAGCGACCGTGATACGACTAATCGCAGATATGTACGTACCACGAAGAAATTAATCTACTTGACTAATGGCAAAATGTTAAAAGTCCAAGTCGACATTAAGAGAAAAAATAAATAAAACACAAATTACGACGAAAAACAATGATGTCTAATGATAATTGGAAGTATTACACTACCTAGTCATTTGTAATTTCTCATGTCAAATTATTTCAAAAACACTGATTAAGTGCCCAATTTCAACAGATCTTTTCTGCTTACGATTCCATAGACACAAATAGTATGTACGTATGTATATATATTTATTCACTAACTTAAGAACTAACACACTAAACAAAAACAAACAATAAATAGACAAATGACAACAATACAACAAGAGAAAAAGTAATAAAATAGTAAAAATGAGATAAAAATAAAAACAAAAGTGTAGCAGATCTGTGAGAATGGCACTGAACGTGTGCCAGCTCTCAAGCTAGTAAAAGGGTCTCGACTCAGCATAATGCCACAGTTACCTGCGGCGCTGGTGTTCCGCCGATACCCGTTGGGTAAAATAGTCGCGTTTTCCAATACGATTCACACAGAGCAGTGTATGTATGTATACCTAAACACATGTGCCAACACGATGACTAGCGATGCCAAATATAAGATATTGAACTTGGCAATCGAGTGGATGGATTTGATAAGAATTCGGCGATCTCGTTTTCGTCGAGAGATTTCTTTGACAAAACTGTTCGACATTTACACATATCAAAAGTGTCCTAGGGATCAAGTACATTACTACTTTACTATTACTTAAGACGTATCGATCCCTCAGACCAAATACAAATAGACTTTCAATCTAAAACTGATGTTTTCAATAAAACAAAACAACAATATGAAAATCAGCAGGAGTAAAAGAGCAAGAGAAAGCTATCATCTGTCCTTTACTGCAGGACCCATATGTACACACATCAAAAGTGTCTAGGGATCAAGTACATTTTAGAAGATTGCAATCAAGAATATATTTTACAAAAACTGAATTCATTCATAATTTATTCAAATGTGGTGATAAGTCATTGATACAGGCATGGGGAATTAGGTAGGAGATCAATCCAGAAGATTAGATTTGATTTAAATAAATTCGATTTTTTTTTAGAGCTAAAAATGTTCTTGATCCCTAGACACTTTTGATGTGTGTATTGTCTCTTACTCTTTCACTCCTGCATGCTTTTCATATTGTCTGTTGTCTCCTTTTATTTTAAAGGTAATTTTGTTGGTCGAGTTAAGCTGTTTCGGACCGGCGATGATTAATTAGCCGTGTTTGTTTCTATACACACAGAGATCTGACAAAGAGATTATACTATGATTTATTTCATTTGGTCATTCGGACCCTAAAACTAAGTAATCATGATACAAAATTGTCCACGGCACTATGAGAATAATGGAGGTGATTTCATGTAGGTATGAACTAGTGGACAAGTATGGGCTGATGATGATGATGATGATGAACTATAGTGGACGCATTCTTAGTATTAATTTCTATTAACCCTTAATACAACAAAGGGAAATATATTCCCACTAAGTCTAAACTAACTTTGAACCTTAAGGAATACCTTCACTACAGGGAGGTTATATCAATTTTCTAGAAGAAATATACAACAGCGAATGCTATGTAGGGTTATTGTCATCAACGCC
Source organism: Conopomorpha cramerella (assembly GCA_012932125.1). Taxonomy (NCBI): domain Eukaryota; kingdom Metazoa; phylum Arthropoda; class Insecta; order Lepidoptera; family Gracillariidae; genus Conopomorpha; species Conopomorpha cramerella. The sequence goes on from SJJU01006578.1 coordinate 16,498, forward strand.
AACAGTTCCTGCCCTTATCCCACACTACGGTTATTGTATTAGGTCAACATTTTCTTATACTGATATTCTTTTAGCGAAACCACGTTGTTAGATTCATGTCATTAGAATTCAAAATCCAAGAGAAAATCTTTAAAGTCTTGTTGTATTAAGGGCTAAAAAATACTACCACCAAATTTTAAAACCATAACTTCAAAATTAATGCTTTTGCTCACATGAATTTCTAATAAAAAAATAAATACACTTCACGAACTTTAATACCAAAGCGGGATAGCACCTGCTAAAGCAAATGCCCACGGAGCGTATTTAACCCAACGTGACAGGGGGTGAGTCCAACGCCGTTATAGGTTTCACACACCTTGTGATGTGCGGGTTTCATCACGATGTTGTCCTTCACCGTACGAGCGCTGCGTTGCGTAAAAGAGTCCCATTGATACACGTCCACGTATCCGACCAACTGGACCACAGACGCTATATTATACATCCTTTCTCATCTCGCGTAAACATCACACACAGAACCCATGGTATGGGCAAAATTTCACTTGTTGTCAAGGGTGTTGATGAGTCAGTGATGAAGGAATCAATTCAATCAGGAGAGGTACAAAAATTGATATACAAATGAAAATAAAAAAAGTATGAACAAAGGTTCAGTGAACTTTTAAACAATTAACCCAATAACAGACGCGCGCACGTTATTACCGTGTTTTGGATTTAAAACACGTAGTATAGAGCTAGCAAGCATTGCAACGGTTGCATTCACCCGACTTTTATCATGTGTGAAGCATTAAAAAACTATGCATAAACAACACAAAGGAACATTTAAAACATACGCATCCACGTTCGTTATGCCACGTTCGTAAAGACAACCAGGAGAACGGCAAAACGTCATCCATACCAGGGGGAATTACCATTTACGCGAACCGTTTGGTTGCGTCTACTTCCATAGTGCGAACCGCCAAGATGTGGAGTGGCTTGCCGGAGTCTGTGTTTCCTGCGCAGTACTGTCCGAAGGTCTTCAAGTCACTGGGGTGAATAGGTACCTAATGAACAAGTGTGCTCCATCGTAGACCACATCGCTTCTTAACATCAGACAGGATGGTGGTCAAGCGCTTGTTCATAGTGATAAAAAAAACACATGTTTCACTCAACTTTGTCGGCTACCTTTTAAATATGAAAGAAAAATATGCAGTCTTTATAAAATATCGGTGAAAATAATTAACGTTTACGTAACCCTTAAACGTAAAAAATAGGTGACTCATAATTATGTTATTGCCTTTTATGTATTTTTCAATTTTTTTTCTCAAACAGTTCAATTACCAAAAATTAAATCAAGTTTAACTGGATTTTAATGTTGTGTTATCCGCACTAGACCTTTGCGAATAACCTTCGTACGTACTCGGACAATGTCAGCGCATCACGAATTACATCATCGCTAAACCGCGTTTAATACAGACTAGGTCATAAGTATAATATAAATATGTACATTGATACAAGGACGCGAAGAAATGGAGTCTGTGTTTCCTGCGCAGTACAGTTTAAAGGTTTTCAAGTCGCGGGTGAATAGGTACCTACTGAGCAAGTGTGCTCCATCGTAGACCACATCGCTGCTTAACATCAGGCAGGATGGTGGTCAAACGCTTATCATAGTGATTAAAAAAAATTTACGTTATCACACTTTTCAACCGACTTCAAGGAAAAGGGGCGTACTGAAGTCGACGTTAATTTTTTTATGTTTGTTACCTCAGAAGGTTGAATAAATTAATGAACACTTTATTGTATACTAAGATATTACATATATGGACACCAATGGCAATGGCAAGGTTACGCAAGGCGATCTTATTGCTTATAGCGATTTCTTCCATGTTACCTGTTTCGTTGACATTAAAGATTCATGGAAATAAAATGGCAGGTACCTAATAATGGTTAGGTAAGGTATGGTTCGACTGGTTCAACAGATCTGGATGGTGTGAAAACTGCTACTTACCGTTTTCTCGCATTAAAATATGGTTCAGTTCCGACAATGGCGGCCCCATGAGAAAACCACAAAGTCTTAATATTTTCGTGGTTGAAGTCGGTTCTTTTTTAGTGTTTTTTTTTATCACCAACAGAAGATTACATAATATGATAATTAAGTAGGTACATAAATTAATACAAAGTCGCCTGCCGCAGTCTGTCCCTTCCTATGTATGTTTAAAATTACGGAACGGATTTTGTTACCTGTTTTTTTAGTAGTCATTTTTGTGGAAGGTAAATTGCAGGGAAACACTGATAATTTAGAAAATTGGCTAATTAACGTTTTCCAGGTCAGCTAGTAACTAATTAAAACTAAAGTACTAATATTATAAACACGAAAATTCGGCATAATAAGTTTTTAGACGACGTATGGATGTGGATAAAGCATAATAATATCGATGGCTTCCCGCCAAAAAGGTCTAAGCGACATTTTAGTAATTTTACAGGAGAGTGGCTCAAAGTTCAAATAAGGCAATGTTTTGGGAGAAAAACAAATAATCACTACCGCGTAAGCGACATCAAACTACGTCATACAGGTATGAAACCTAGACAAATCGACGCAGAAAAAAAGGCGATCCAAACTGCATACTCAACTCGTTTTGGACAAAAAAATGTCGCTTAGGCCTTTTTGGCTGTCAACCATCGATATGATGTATGTCAGGCACGACCGTAAAAAAATGAGTTCTGTAATCTCTGCCTATCCCACTAGGAGAGAGGCGGGAGCAGTATGCACATTGTGCGTGCATATTCAAATCGGGATAATCCCATACACTTTTCCACCACTGTGACTCCTATTAAAGCCGGGATCTACGGCGAGCGGCTTACTTAGAACAGAGCAGGTGTTCAAGTGGAGAAGTCAACTTTTGCTTTTAAAATCATAAATTACTTTCATCAAGCTTTGTGTTATTATACTACTGTATATCTGTACGCACTTCATCATCATCAGCCCATACTTGTCCACTGCTGGACACATAGGCCTCTCCAATTGCACTGTACGCACTTATTACGATAAAATATAAACATATTTCATTTCAATCAATAACAACTGGGCTAGACCCCGAAAGGGCCTAGCTCTTGGATCCTACAAAATAATTAATCTAAATACAGTATACGTAGAAATTAGACGAAAAATTATAATATTTGCACTGCATTGCAATGCATACATTTAATTTAAGTAAATTAGTTCATAAACTATCTCTATTTAAAATGCATCAAAAACCTTGACACGATAATAATATGTCTAGGAAAAAACAAAATAATCACTTATCACGTAGTCGATTTGCATCGGCCGCGGGCTGCGCCGGCGCCGGTCCGCGAGCAAATTCCTTCAATACCCGCCAATGACATCATTTGCCTTGTTTGTGTTTTGAATAATACCGTGTGTGCGAACTCGAGCGCCGCGCCAGCTGCATCAACGTACAACGTCCAATAAATGAAACGAAAATCATTGTTATATGAACCGAGTCTGATTCTAGTTTCGCTAACCAAACAATAGGAGGACTGTGTTGTGATTGGACGATAATTAACTGGGCAAAACGCAATATGAGTTATTTACCTTCGGAAGTTTCACATCCAGTTGGGTAAGGCCCAGAACACACGGTGAAACGAAACGCCTCTGTCACATTGGGTTAAAAACGCTTGATAGCAGCGGCGTGCACACCATATAGGTAAAAAGACACTGCCTACCTTAATATTTTGGCTACCCGACCTAATAATAGAGTTATTGCTAGATCCTTTTTTTGTTGTTCTCACGACATAGGCTGACGAAGATCCTGTGTTTAGTGGGTGAGTAGATAGGTTATAGCTATATTTCGTAAAGTTACCTATACATAGGTGTCAATCCTTGGGGATTACTGCCTACCTTGTCGTAAAAGCCGATGCACGCCACTGCTTGATAGATAGAGAAAAGGCGTGAAGTGTTTTTATTTATTATTTTTATAGAATAAAGTTCAGACGTCGACATCCACATAGTTCATCGGTTTAGCAAAATGAAGTGGCAGTGGGCCGGCCATAATAGCCATGGAACGGATGACCGTTGGGGAAAACCGAGTTCTCGAGTGGAGACCGCGTCTCGGCAAACGGAGTGTAGGACTCCCTCAGGAAAGGTGAACTGATGATATAGGCAAGATGGCTGGCAGAAGCTGGATACGAGATGCCGAAAACAGATCACGGTGGCGCGCAATTGGAGAGGCTTATGTCCAGCAGTGGACAATTATGGGCTGATGACGATGATTGAAAATAGACTACTTTTCTAGTCCGATCGTAGGTAGGTTTTTTTTTTTAAATTTATATTTAAAAAAAGCGTTTCGGAGGGCGTTGCCGCATTTCGGAGAGTATGCTACGGAGTTCCATAACCTAATACCCCATCGCGTTTTTATAATAGGACAACCAGGAGAACGGGAAAACGTCATCCATACCAGGTGGATTTACTATTTACGCGAACCAAACGGTTTGCGGCCACTTTCATAGAGCGTACCGCCAGGATATGGAACGACTTGCCGGAGTCTGTGTTTCCTGCTCAGTACAGTCTGAAGGTCTTCAAGTCATTGGGGTGAATAGGTACCTAATGAACAAGTGTGCTCCAAGTGGTCAAACGCTTTTTTTTATCACTATGAACAAGCGGTTGACCATCATCCTGCCTGATGTTAAGCAGCGATGTGGTCTACGATGGGTTGATGATGGTGATGGTCTAGGTTGTTTCATCCCTCATCATCATCATGTTGATGATGTCTAGGTTGTTTATGCAGTAGTAATTAAGTATGTTATTCCACTATACATCGATGTATAACTATCGAGCGAAGGACAGCGTCCGACACGAGGATGATGTCATGTTTGTATAGTGCCGGTAGCTACACACGTGTGCGTGTGTCGTGATGTTGTATCGTATAAAATGCTATTTACGAGAGTACAGTGAATAAGTAAAACGCTGGAAAGTACGAAATTCTATGTACATGTATATTTTGTGAGCGTCTGTGGTCCAGTTGGTCGGATACTTGTAACCGGGAGGTCGCGGGTTCGAGTCCGGCTACTGGGCGTGTACTAATGAGACTCTTTTCAGAGTCTATGTAAGCAACGCAACGCTCGTACGGTGAAGGTAGATATCGTGTAGAAACCCGCACACAACAAGGTGTGTGAACCCTATAACGGCGATGGGTTCACCGCCTGTCACGTTGGGTTAAATACGCTTGGTGAACTGTGGGCATTTGCTTAAGCAAGTGCCTCTGCCTACCTCGCTTTGGGATTAAAAGGCGTGAAGTGTATGTATATTTTGTTTAAACGGAATCTATGACATTGAATTGAATCAGGACGTATAAACATTGCGGAAATACATTGTTTAGTATTTGCTTAAAGAGTATTAAAACATAAGCTTAAAACCTACGTACTAAATTTTACATTTCACGCCTTTTAATCCCAAAGCGGGGTAGGCAGAGGCACTTGATAATGCAAATACCCGCCGTTCACCAAGCGTATTTAACCCAACGCGACAGGGGGTAAGCCCATCGTACTAAATTTTCGCAATATTGGAACATTATGTAGGCGAAAAAAAATACTACACACTCCTTATTTATCTAGTAGGTACAACAAGGGAACTATATCTACTTACGAAGCCTGACTGATACTTTATCTCAGGCGTTCGCAAAGTAAATAAAGATGTACTTACTACATGATATCAACAGGATAGTCTTTACCATACCTCATCACCATCAATCAGTGGCGTGCACTGGCTTTTGTGACAATCTAGGCAGTAATCCCCAAGGATTCACACCTATGTATAGGTAACTTGTCTGTACGAAACACAGGTACCTACCTATCTACTCACCCACAAAACACAGGACCTTCGTTAGCCTATGTCGTAAGTACAACAAAAAAGGATCTAGCAATAACTCTATTATTAGGTCGGGTAGCCAAAATACTAAGGTAGACAGTGTCTTTTTGCCTATATGCTGTGCACGCACCACTGACAAATACATATATTTTTAGTTCTCACTTGCTTATGTGACTGTACCACCAGTTACGACAAACAAATCACTGAAATTCTTCAAAAAAATACAAAATAAGTGGCAATTACGACACTACTCTCGTTCGATCGATGACGATAGCCTGTAAATTTCGACACACGACCTTGCTGCGTAGCGATATCGTTCGTAATCTCTCAAAAATATAAGAGAAAATACCTGACATTTAGTCCATTCAAGCCGCGATTAGAGTTAACTTAGAGACATTACTATTTACTGTTAAACATTTTTTAAAAGTTGTTATGTGTTTTATTGTCTACTTGGTTTACCTACTTGCAAATACTTAAATCTACTATATGTATAAAAATAAGTCGGGTTTTCCTCCCTGACGCTGTAACTCCAGAACGCACGAACCGATTTCCACGGTTTTGCATTCGTTGGAAAGGTCTCGGGCTCCGTGAGGTGTATAGCAAAGAAAATTCAGGAAAAAATTCAACAGAAAAGCGGGTAAACGAAACGAACCCATCTGGTGGCGAAACGGAGTTCGCCGGGTTTGCTAATAAGATATATACCTAGTAATATAATTATTCAAAGTTCCTAATAAAAAGTAAGTTCTAACTAAGTGGGTGGCTGGTTAATGCTGCAGACATGGACCTGAAGAGGTGCCTGTCTGCAGCTTCTACTAGGTACCTTAAACATTGCAATGTCAGAAAATGACTTCTAAGTTGTAACTAAACCTATATTACAAGAACCTTACTGTACACTTAGAACGCAATAAACATTTTGTATTTATTTGTATTTGTATTACGTCTTTGAAGGTTCTGTTCAGCGGCGGGGTCAGCTAAGAAGCAAATTCTGACACATTAATAAATCTATGAACAATTTCTAGATAATAGCAGAGAAACACTGTTAATGTATCATGGCAAAACAACGTTAGGCTGGTCAGCTAGTAGGTACAATAAACCAGATGGCCTAACTAATGTAACAGAAACAAGCAAGCCACGGCTGGGTCAACGCATTATTGTATTCAACCTAGCGTCATTGGTCCTTCCCGCCTCGCGCACACTCGCATAATCCGTGGCCCCATTTTCGTGGGAGAGTCTTTTGTGGGTATCCGCAACACGCGCCATTATAAGGAAAAAATATTTAAATTTTTGTATGTTTGTCTATTTTATATTTTCTGCGTTTCCCCGCATTGTCATGCCATAGTAAAAGTTGTTCATATTGACGAGCCCAACAACGTTTCTAAGACCATTGCTCGGGGTCCTTTAACACTCTGTACTGTGTGTTCATTTCCCCGCATTGTCGCCATAGTAAAAGTTGTTTATATTGACACGAGCCCAACAACGTTTCTAAGACCATTGCTCGGGGTCCTTTTACACTCTGTACTGTGTGTTCATTCCCCTGCATTGTCGCCATAGTAAAAGTTGTTCATATTGACACGAGCCCAACAACGTTTCTAAGACCATTGCTCGGGGTTTTTTTACACGCGTATAGCATATGGATAGAGTCTGCCAATAATCTGCTCGAACACCCTAAGGATAAAACTCGTGTGAATGGCGTAAGACGTTAAGGTTCATATTTCACCTGTAACAATATAACAACTTTACCTTAATGATACTAAAAAAAACTACCTGTAAAAAAATAATACACTTTACGCCTTTTAATCCGGGTAGGCAGCGGCACTTATATATATATTTTTCCTCTTATTTCTATACCGTCTTTAGCTTAACCCATTAGCACCCACTGTACTCGGAGACTGGCAAGTTATTTTAAACTCTATTACTTGGTAATAAAAGTCAAAATTAATTAAAGAGTAAGTATTCTTCTGGGCGTTAATGAGTTAAGTACTATGTGGGAGCAGCAGCTAGCATTGATTGAGCTCTGGTCTATTCTGGATGCCGCTCTCTCTCTCTCTCTCTCTCTCTCTGTAGAGCCTGGCTTCGACAGGAATCACAGTGGTGGGATATATATTATAAAGTATATAGTATATAATATATAACCACTAGTCAAATAGAAACACCGTAAAAAGTTTTAACTAAGAATTAATTATGCAAAAAATATTTTGGACTCTATATAGGTACAGAACGTTATAGTTTACATTGAAACTCCTTTATTTTGATTATGCGAAATTTTTGTGTAACATAAAAGAATACAACCGCTTATTGCATAATAACAACAATATTTTTAAATGACGACAGTTTAGTTGGACCCTTTTCGCTCTCAACACAGAAATGTCGCCTTTCATGACGAACAACTAAAGCTCACATTGCTATGACGAGAAAACGAGATGCGGCTTCTTCATAAATGTGCCGCGTAACTTTATTGGCTGACATAACCCTAAAGTGGTTGGTATCTTAACCCGGTTAACGAGTCGTTGTCAGCTCTTGCTGGGTCAAACGATCGCTGTGGTGGGTATGCTGTACTCGCTTTGTAGTTTTGCCGTCGCGAAAAAAAAGTTAATTTTTAGTGGTATATTTATTTATTTTTAAAAAAAGACGATCCAAAATGCATACTCAACTCATTTTGGAGAAAAATGTCGCTTAGGCCTTTTTGGCTGGAAACCATCGACATGTATAATAAGATGGAATGATTTGCCGAAGTCTGTGTTTCCTGCGCAGTGTACTCTGGAGGTTTTCAAGTCACCTGGGGAGAATAGGTGCGTAATGAACTAATGTGCTGCATCGTAGACCACATCACTGCTTAACATCAGGCAGGATTGTGGTCCAAATGCTTGTTCATTGTGAGCGATTGCGTATTAATAAGTTGGACCTTTTACTCGAGCTCAAAAACGCATTGAATATCACGCGACCTTGACACCTTTGGCCGACGAGAAACCGGCTTTTTCCGCGAATTTATTTACGTAACGCACCAAGATTCCGTCGACAACTATTTTATTTAGCCGGCACGAGCGATGAAAGGCCTCGAGCCGAAACACCGCAGTGTGTTTTATGTGTTCTAGAGGTGTCGAGGATAAACAACTTCCTGTTTTTTTCTTTAAACGTGATAGGGATGAACAGGTAACGATAACGTTGGAGTAAGAAGAAACGTCCAGAAATTTTGCAGTAACTTTACAGATTTTTACTAATAAACACTAATGAAATTGATGAAAAAGAACAAACACCAAATAGAAACAAGTGTGCTCCATCGTAGACCACATCGCTGCTTAACATTAGGCAGGATGGTGGTCAAACGCTTGTTCTAACTAAATAAAAAAAAAGAAGAATGTCATGTATTGTCACCGCAATACAAGTTTGTCAGTTAATTCCGTTCTAAAAAATGTTCATGCATTCTCAATGTGCTTCTTAGCTGACGCAAACTATAACACTTACATGCCTTTTATTCTCAAAGCGGGATAGGCAGAGGTTAGGAAGTCTAAGCAAATGAAGCAACATTCAAATACGCCAGCAAAGACACCAAAGACTTTCAACAAGTAAGAGTATGGTGCAACGTATGCGTGCAGTATGCTTGAGGATTTTTTTTTTGACTTGAAGCTTAGAAGCAAGACACCTAGAAAATATGTAGACCACGATTCCTAGAGACGCTTCGTGTCTTCTACCCGCCCGGGCCCCGTTCTTCCTGTATGCGTTGGGAACGTATTAAAAAAAAACAAAAGGTTCATGGTACCTACAAGTAAAAGACCTACGCCAATAATTTCTTACAATAACCTATTTGCTTTGGATCGCAACACTTCAACACGTTCTGTACAAAGAAGCGTTCCATCAGCGGCGAATTCTCGTCTTAGGTCTTTTCTGACTGTCTTGTCCCTAATAGAATTAGCACCAGTAATAGCAATATCAGAAGTGAACTTTCTCCAGAGTTTGTAAAATACAGTTTACGAAGCTTTTGGCCAGAGAAATTGTAATCTATACTAATATTATAAAGCTGAAGAG
>SJJU01006581.1:0-23032 GCA_012932125.1 Conopomorpha cramerella
AACGGGCCCGTCAAATAGTAGGATATAAATTATAATGATAATATCTGAAAATGTTCATTGTAAAAAATTTTGCTTTTATTTTTGAACCCTCCCTGTATATTTACAGTCTTTGTTCGGGCTCTTAAATGGGTGTTGTCTGTATAAATAGTATCCTTTATATAGCCTGCAGCCTGAAGCCCCTATCGAAATGGCACCTTTAATCCCAAAGAGGTGTAGATAAAGGCACGTGCGAGGTAAATCCCCATACTTCGCCAAGCTCAGTCAAGCTAGCTTGAAAGTTCATAGGAACATAGCTGTTATAGGATTCACGCATCTATTGATATAATATGTGGTATGTAATATTTATCTATTAAACTAGTAGACGCCACGTGATTTCATTCGCGTAGTTTCTGTATTTCATACAAACTATAACATCCTATATATACCGATGCGTCCCAGTCTCGGGGTGAAATCCAATCTCCGTCTCCTAGTCTTACCTCTTAAGCTACAACAACAAAAATTTTCAGCCTAATCAGTTAAGCCGTTCATGACTTATAAATAGTAGAACTAATATGACTTTCTTTTATATGTATATAAGCTGTGGATTTTAAGGAAACTCTTTAAGATAAGACTCTAAAAAGGAGAATATTTTGTCGAACTCGGAACCAAGACCTTTTGATCGTAAGTCGAGTGATCACTAGACTATATCCAATCTAAGGATCTTATAAATATTCAGAAGATATAGATGACTTCAAGCTAACTGTCACTTGCAATAACGACACCGCGTTTATTGGAAGGAGGGTAAATTATTGCAGAAATATGAACGAGTTACAATACTTTAATTTATTTTCTGTAATTTTCAGTATTTCACTTACAATAAGCAAATATAAAAAGACAAAAATTTACAGTACACTAAAAATAACTTTGATAACTTGAAAAAAAAAACACTTAGTCATAGCTACAGAGACCTCAATTGCAAATTCGAAAGAACGAAACAAAAAAATGACATTTTCAGTTTCGTTCCGAAGCTAGTAAACATTTCAATTCCCACAATACCTACATTCTTTCGATTTACTTTTTTTTTGCAAACGCTACCGCTACCGCGCCGAAGGTAAACGGACATTATTTTTGAACGAAACAAACATCCTTTGGCCTTTTCAAAAAGAGAATTAGCTGTGGTTGGTACATTTTTTTCCTTAGTACATTTGTAAAGCTCGATGGGGCCACGGGTACAACAAAAGGTGAACGTTTAGAGTGATTAAATTTTCAGCACACATCAAACGCAGGCCCCGGCTACGGGAGCGTTGTACATTTTTGAAAAACCGTTTAAAAGTTTTAAGCCTTGGGCACACCAAAAGTGGGTCGTGCGCGGAGCAACGCGGCACCCGTCACACCAAAAGCAGGGCGTGCGCGGCGCGGGAGCAGCGCGGGCTCGCGCTGCTTTTTTGGTGTGTCGTGCTTCATACATTTCCCTAAATTACAAACATCGCGGGTCCGCGCTGCTCCCGCGCCGCGCACGACCTGCTTTTGGTGTGCCGGAGGCATTACGATGCATTTTAACGGACATGTCCGTTACTAGCCACTTATGACTAAGAATTACCTATAAATATTAGGTTGACGGTCCCGTTGGTGGTGGTCAGCATGTCTGCGTATGCTCCGTAGGGTCGTGGGTTCGATTCCCACGGCTGACAGGTACTTAGGTGATGAGCTGTTTTATTGATATAAGTTTTATATTTTAATGAAAAAAAAATAAGTAAATATATCTCGTTGTCTGATTTCCATAACACAAGTGCTACTTAACATGGGATGAAGGCAATGTGTGTGTTGCTGTAAAATATTTATTTATATTTTATTTTATTTAGATTATCAACATATACATACACACTTCACGCCTTTTAATCCCAAAGCGGGGTAGGCAGAGACACTTGCTTAATAAGCAAATGCCCACGGTTCACCAAGCGTATTTAACCCAACGTGACAGGGGGTGAGCCCATCGCATCAACATCATATACACTAATACATTTAAAAAAGGATACACATCATTAAAACTAAAACTAACTCCTTTTTATTAAAGAATTATTAGACTATGTCCTACTAGCATTACTGGCACATTATGTTAAGGAACCTATTTTAAGATGTCTACATTTATCAACCATAATTACAATGTCACGGGCTTATGACCATGATATTAAATTTTCTTCATTGCATTATCTAATTATTTTTTTATAACCGCGAGAAAAAAAGAAAATTTACATAACAGCCTTTAACCAAAACCAAGGCCTATCTATATTCCACGGGCGAGCGATTCCGCTGTAAAAATCCCGGTGAATAAAATCCGGTACATTTCCATTGAGCGAGTAACGGCAGAGTTCTACTTGAAATGTTGCATCGAATACCTGGTTCATGGACATGTTATGTGTCACCATTTCACCGCAACCTGACCTTTATGGTGAAGGGGATTCTAAACAAACTAGAGTCTACAATACCTTGACAAACTCGAAACATCCGATTCGCCAATCGCTGGGCAAATAAAGTAGAACACATTTTCAAACCAACACCTGGAGCCTTTTTCTTCTAAACCATACCATGGAACCGGGGATCTTATAGATAGTAACGCTATCTGGAACGGAACGAAATTCAACGCGTGCCATCTCGTTCGCTTTCATACCCTGTCAATTGAATAGATTGTCTTGACGAACAAAACCATAGAGTGACACGACAGATGTCGTAATCAATACCGAATAGTATTTGAATATGATTTATGCCAGCGATGAAAACGACGGGTAACGGAACGTAACTGTTGACGGATGGAGGTAAACATATTTTTTTTATGTTGAGCTTCACTTCTACGTGACATGTATGGCTGCGGGGATTAAAATAGTAGATTTGTTCTATTTGTGCAGTTTCTGAACTATTTCATTTCATACCTCGCTTCGAACTATGTCTTTTCTACGTAACTCCATCTCTGTTGGCGCTTTATTCACTCTGGTATAGATTTCTGATGGCGGTTAAATTTTTTCAACCCACAACGAATCGTCGACGAGAATAATTCGAGGTTTAGTGTCTGTATGTGGGAGTGTTCGGGAAATTTTAGGTACAGGTAATAACAACGAACGACGAAATCGGCAGTGGCATTACTGTGTCATCCGAAAAAACACGTGAAAAATCAAAACCCAGCAAATAACAAAATGCGATCGTTCCATTGGAACACCGAAATAAAAAGAAAATAATATGACAGAAAGAAGGTTTAGGTTTGACGTTTTCCTAAGGATCGTAACCTCAGGAAAATGCTTTCTGTACTTCTAAGTCATCCATCGAGAGAATAATAATAGTCTTCGTAAAAACAAGTTTTACTTACGACTTACCTTTCCGTTACAATGTATTTCCTTGCGTGAGGGAAACATTTTCTCGTTCTGCAATTCAGTTTTGCTGTAAAGAAAAAGGTATAATGTTGCAATTATTTTCAATTTGTATAAATTATCATAAATGTTTATTTATGTATGTAGTAATATGTTTTTAGTTACAACGTGTATTTAAAGTAAATGAATTGCAGGTAAAGCATTAACATTACAAAAAAGAAGGAACTCTTTCCACGCCCAAAGAGTGCCCACAGAGCCTGTTACACCTTTTATAAAATTCATGGTGGAAAACAAATTATGGACCCTGGAGGGTAACCTTAAATCCTTTAGTTACCTCATTTTACTGAAAGGAGACCTTTATTCATGAAATAAAGGAACAAAACTACCCCGGGATGGATAAATATCAAAATATCTAAATGATACTTTTCCTCAAAAAATCGGTGATACAAATAGTTAAAAACAAACTTATTGGCAGAGCAACCGTCATCAGCAGCTATTTCAAGGAGACTTCCACACGGTGAAGATCCTATATCCCGTCTACCACCACCATATCTCTATAGAAACCGTCGATATGGTGAATTCACGGTAATCATTAAAATCCTTTGCTTGTAAAAGGCATTCTAAGGTTCAAGGAACCGTGGTCAAAGTTAGTAGTTCTTTATCATTAAAATAGTTTTTCTATGTTGATAACGATAATGATAAAACATATTCCATGTTGTGGTTAAACACCACTTGCTTCATATTTAATAGCAGTTTGACGTGTCGCTAGTATTTAGTGTACCTACCTAGTTAATGTAAAAAGTAGTAATATAGGTACTGCGCGGTGACCTACCTTACATTACTTAAACATGATAAGATGGATAGGCCTTGTTGGCGACTGGCTGATGAGTAGCCTCTTTAGTTTTACACATTTACTTTTCATTTATATTTCGATATCTTTTATTGTATTTTGTCATTTGTAAAAATCTGTTGTTATTGTGTCTCGGCATTGGCCACATTTGCTATAAGTTACTGAAAATCTAATTAATTCTCATTCAATTCAAGCCGTGTTTCCATCATCACACTACCGCCTACTAGGTAGATAAGTTATCGCTACATATTGCATCCCATACAGTCCACCACATTCCACTAGCTATCAGGCAGAAAAGCCCCGTATTATCTACGTCGAAATATTTTTTTATACACTACAAACAAGAGTCTGATCACCATATTGTCTGATGTTAAGCAGCAATTATGAGCACACGTACAAGTGTCTCGAAAACCTCCAGACTATACTGCGCAGGAAACACAGACTCCGGCAAGTCACTCAACATCCAGCAGTCCTAGCAACTGCGTCAAGAAAGACACGACATAGAACAAATACGCGCTGTGATTGGTTGCTATGTCACTCATCGTGCGACTTACCTTATTTCGACCAATCGCAGTGCCCGATATGTCTTGTCATGACTTTCTCGGATCGCTTTGCTAAGGGGGCCGGAACATAAATACGGGATATTTATAATAATTATTTTAAATTAAGAAAGATACTCAATACTATTGAGTATCTTGAGGTATAATATCCATATATGTAATCTTGAGGTATATTATCGCAACGTTAATTTCTCTAGGAAAACTATAAAAAATCTAACTTTTTACTCTTTTTCTTATCACAAATCGGATTAGGCAGATGCACTTGTAAATCACGATAAACCATAGCATATTTTATTTACCCAACGTGTTGGTAAACTCATATTTGTGTCATTCTAGCAGTGATCATTATGATGCGTCTAATAAACATCTGCCGTCAGCTTGACCGACACTTTGAGGTCACAAATGTCATCTGTCACCTCTAGCCATTTTGCTCAAGCTCTGTACATCATATTAAAAAAAAAATGCGACCGTACCAAAACGGCCTCCTGTATTACGAAGGTAAATAATATATGAGAGGTTGGTATGTAAAGCTTAATTCTGACAGAGTTAGCTTTCACGGGCTTTTTGTTAAGTCATATTAACATAGCAAAGCCTGAAAATTACCCCTTCTGAACGGACCTTTACCAGTCGCCATTACATACCGTTCTGAATGTTTATTATTATTTTTTATTTCAGCATTTTTTTACAACTCAAAACGTAAAATATTATGGTGGAGCTCCACATTTTATGCTCGGTGAAATGAGCCATTTTTTTCTGTGCTCGCTTCTCTTCTCGTTTATATTTTCAGTAGTGGGTAATGAATGAAAGAGTTGGATATAATAGACAATAATGCTGTTTCAAATAATTTTTGTTTTGCGTCTTCAAAATAGGAATCTTTCAATTTGACCGTATGTACTATGCTGTTGTACTCGTAAATGTTTGTCCGCGGGTAACTTCGTCGTTTATGAACCTTCTTTGATTCTTCTTTGTTTAACAATTTAGCTCTAAAAAAAATCTAATTTATTTAAATCAAATGTAATCTTCTGGATTGGTCTCCTACTTAATTCCCCATGCCTGTATCAATGACTTACCGCCATATTTTGAATAAATTATGAATTATTTAGTTTTTGTTGCTTGATTGCAATATGAATTTAGCGCTTGATTGCAATCTTCTAAAATGTACTTGATCCCTAGACACTTTTGATGTGTGTATTTCAAAGGTGGTCCTAAGGGTTTATAAGTGTCTGTAGCCGTTGTACGTACACTTGGTATAATTTATTGTTAAATATTAAGATAACATCATCATCATCATCAGCCACATGACGTCCACTGCTGAACGAGGGCCTCCCCCAATGATTTCCAAAATCATTTGCGAGGGAAATGACAATAATCGCCACGCTTGGCAGACGGGTTGGCGATCGCACTGGTGTTATGGTTTAACTCACAGAGAGCGCTGCAGCCCGTCCTCTGGAGAGTTCCCTCGGTCGCCTCTTACGACTCCCAAGACGGGAATGGACAGGTTGCGGTGACACATGTCTTCTATTTGCTGTCGTCACCACCGCTACCCTTTTTCACGGCTGAAGAGCCCTGACAGTTTATTACATTTCTGCATTAGCGCGTCTTTTTCAATACATCTTAAAAATTAACTAATCTACAATTTGAAAATAAAGACTAATATTTCCTACAAAAACTGCGATTTTTTTGTTGAAATGTCTGTTAATACACTTCATTTTGTGAAAACATCATCAAGCGTCAGGGCTCTTCCATGCCATGAAAAATGGTATACTGAGATAATAATACGCCTTTTAATACCGCTATGTGCGGATGTCATCACGACGTATTTCTTCACCTTATGAACTATGCGTTTCCGGGATATTCCCACCAGATTTACCCTGCTACGCAGTAAGGGATTGAGTATATTGTGTCTTACTCTTTCACTCCTGAATGTTTTTCATATCGTCGTCTCGTTTTATTCTTAACGTCAATTTAGGATTACAAGTCTAGTTGTTTTACGTGTGAGCTGTAAACGCTCAAATAAAAAAAAATATGTCGTTTTAAAAGCTGTTACACTATATCTACTTGACTGTCTGTTCGTTTGTACTTCTATCGTATCTCTGGTGACAATTGAAACGAGCGAGATAGAACTACAATATAGGCTGTCAAGAAATAATAATTTATTTATTTCATTATCAAACCGTCTTGTACAATCATTTCATATGATATTTCCTCTTGAGCAAAATAGTTGCTTGCTTGTATTAGGAAGGACCGCTTTTCTTAACGCTCTTCACTTAAGACTACATAGGTATGTACTTATTTCTATTTAACACTAAAATACATATTATTTTAAAAATCACAATGCCCTGTGGGAAAGTGTTTATTTTGTACTAGCTTTCCGCCCGCGGCTTCGCCCGCGTGGACTTCGGTTATATTGCGGCATAAAGGAATATTTTTGTTTTCCCTCGGCAATATATTTTTTTTTCGGGATAAAAAGTACCCTATTATTTAAACCGGACTTCTAACTATACGTATGCAAAATTTCAAAGCAATCGGTTCAGTAGTTACGGCATGAAAGCGGAACAAACAAGCTCACTTTCCCATTTATAATATTAAATTAGATTAGTAAGAAGTAAGATAAGATGTGTGTGTGTGTGTGTGTGTAAGGCTGTCAAGTAAATTCTAAAAGATAACATAGGAATAGGTACTCTCCCATATTTCCATTACTTGTTAAAGTAAAACCGCCAGCACAGTTCGAATGGACCGCGCGGCTCCAGACCACGGTGAAGTTTTAATTAAAAATGTACCAGTTTTTAACAGAAGTTCGCTTTAACCCGAGATTATTATTAATGATTATTAGGTACGCGGATCAAGCAGAGTACCAGCCAGGTAAGTAATTAAAATTGTGGTTTTGTAATACGACTTACTGGACTAGCGGTCAGTACATCTGCCTCTAGGACGACGGTCGCGGGTTCGATTTCCACCACGGACATAATGCTTTAGTGATGAGCTGAGGCGTTTGTTGTGTGTTTCTGGATTTATCTATGTATATATATTTAAAAGTATTTATGTAAGTGTATCAGTCTCTGGTATACTGTGGGGTACTATGGGTGTACAAGGTATCCTAGTTTGGGGTCAGATGACCGTGTGTAAAATATTTATATTTATTTATTTACTTAAATATATAAAGTATCGAGGAGTTGACTCAACATTTATATAATGGTTGTATTTAAAAATAAATGCAAGTAAGTATATGTATTTTGCCATATGTACGTATAGATACTTAGTAAAAAAACTTATTTTTTCATTTATTTATTTAGCTACTTAACATGAGATGAAGAATTGCCCACAGTGTTTTACAATATTAATGAAATAAAGAAGTAAAACTTTTGATAAAAAAAATATCTGCTGGAAGAACTGAAAGATTTCTTTAACTTTTATATGGGACCACTTATCTCTCAATAATCTTTTATTGAGAAATTTATCAAAATCTTAAAAATAACATACGGTCGACTTATGAATCTTCTCCGCGTTTCGTCGAAAATTGGTCTTACGGTCTCGCTGAGTATAATATTACTAGACATAGCAACATTTGATTATGTTTTGTTTTTCCAAATGTAAGTAAAAGGAAGACGGGACTATACCATAAATAGGTACTACAATAAGACAAAAAAATATAGCGCAATAACATTATGTTTATAATACAGAGCAACACGAAATACGGATATAACCTATCACCAGTTTAAAACCCGTCCGCCGCGCACCCGATACCGTCACAAATATCACCACGCGCCTATAAAAATCTGTAAATATTTCGATGTAACGTGCCAAAAAGGCTATGCGGGATCACGAATCCAATTCGCCTCGTCGACGTCGACGGCGGTGGCGGTTGGCAAATGAATTTGTTTCGGGAACGTGATACTGTGGCTAGTACAATTTGCGGCTTATGGACTTAAAAATTGGCTTTCAGCGAAACACCGGAAAGAAATTTTGATTTTGCCGCCGAAAATTGTGTTTTATAGTGACATTGGTTAAAGTCGTGAGTAGGTTTTACCCTCGGTGGGAAGGAATATTTTGTACAGTATGCTCATGTGAATTCTGGAAAGCGGACGTGGCGTATTTATGTATGTAGGTATGTATATTCGGGTATCGGCGCAACACCGCAGGTAACAGGTTAACTATATTAAGATTACGGGAATAGTAAAAGCATGCCAGTACCCAGGATTTCAAAAGCACTTTTATGCTGAAAAAAAAATTACAAACCAACAAAAGTATTGACGCGAAGACTGCCTTCTTTCCATTTAACATGCAATCCCAACATTCGATTCCGGGGGTTTTCTTTCACCGACGACGTCGTTATGTCGATCGTATGATCAGCCAAGATTTCCCTAAAAATAACTCCTCGAAGTCTGCCACGTTCACACACATACCAAATGTAAGTGGCGACTTAAATAGTATTCGATTGTGGCGTCTTCGGTTTGACGTGCATCATTTTTTGAAGCTGAAAATCGTAACGCTGATTTACAGCCAGCCCCAGCACATAGCTAGGTGCCATATTATTAACTGCGGGAGAAACACACAAGTGGCGGGCGACTTGTTGCGGAGGCACTTGTTCATTATTTATTTATTATTATTTAATACTTTATTGCACTAAAATTACAAAGGGTGGACTTAATACTAAAATATTATCTACCAGTCAAACTCACAACATGGGAGAACATAAGTATTATAAACGTACACCAGTAAATCAAATTACAATACAAACAAAGAAAAAGAAGAAAATTTTACAGTGAGTACAAACATTAGGTAGGTACCTAATGAACAAGTGTGCTCCATCGTAGACCACATCGCCGCTTAACATCAGCCAGGATGGTGGACAGACGCTTGTTCATAGTGATAAAAAAAACTGTAACCCTGTAAAATGAACTTTCTGCTTTTATGTAAGCCGACTTCAATAAAGGACTCTTTCTCAATTCGTACACTGTGCTTTTTTATGTTTGTTCGCCGATAACTTCATCGTTTACGAACCGATTTTGCTGAAAGAGGATATTTCAAAGGTTGAAAAGATCCATGACAAGGAAGTGAAGATTTGATGATGGCATATCCGATTATTTTTTTATTTTGTTTTATTTTTAACATGCGATTACAACATCGACATTTTTTGACAACTGCTCTGAAAAATATATCGTGAACACATATTATGTCCTACTAGTTCTTTGCCCCAGTCCTATAGGTTTAGGTTACCTGGAAGAAATCGTTATGAGCGATATGGTCGCCTTTTGCAATTTTTCTATTGTATTTTGTTACTTTTGTGATGTACAGTGTGCAAAAAGGAGTATATTCATTAATTCATCCAATCATACAGCAACGCGAATTTAAATAAGAGTTAAAGTTTAACGTTAAGAATAAACCCCATATTAATAACACGGCGATTAAGGTTTGCGTTTACAATTCAAATTTGTTAACTGTATTTTTTCTAATTACCTCGTTACACTTTCCACAAATAGGTAAATTATTCAGAAACATTACGCTCTAGTTAGTACGGATTAGCACAATCACAAGGCTTACCATAATTATGAGCCATTTTAGATGTCTCCATTTTCTTGTACATTCAAGAGAAATAATTGGAAGCAATTATGTATATGTCCACCATGTTTTTTGAGCACCGTGGGTATTTGTTATCATTGGAGTTAAAAGGCGTGAAGTTTAGTGTACTTGTTATTTTTTCTTGTGTACAATTCAACACCATTATTCTGATGCAGATCCTAACACTTTCATGGACACCCTCCTGTCGACGTGATAAGAATAAAAACGTGCATATATTGTCTTCATTCGACTGCTACGCCACTGTTAAACTATATAGTATCAAGTTTCGTGAAAAATAAGTAGATGCACCGAATAACATTTTTGCCTAGTAATGAGCAACACACTTCCTAAGCAAATGCCCACAGTTCACCCAGCCTATTTTTAAGCCAACGTGACGGGGGTTGAGCCCATCCGTTATAGGGTTCACACAGCTTGTGGTGTACGGGTTTCAACACGGTGTTGTCCGTCACCGTTCGAGTTTTGCGTTACTCTGAGAAAGAGTTGATGAGTGATGATGATGATGAGAAAGAGTCCCGTTGGTACACGTCCAGTAGCCGGACTCGAAGCCGCAACATCCAGATAACAAGTCATGTATCCGACCAACTCCCCGCGAGCCGGCGGGTTCCGGGTTTTCGCGCCACTGCATACACAAACCTACCTATACCTATCCATGTCTTTTTTTATTATTATTTTATGTATAAGATAGGACTTGATACCTCAATAATTATTTATACTGTTTCGTGCTCAATGTAGTGTGCTTTGTATAAATAAATTTATTTCATTTTCATTTCAATTGGACCGCTTCTCAAGGATAACTGTAGACAAACTAACAAATATTGGACAGGTTTCGAATAATATCTACTCTAATGCTGAAAGGTTTCAGAATCCATTGTCTAAAGGTCAAATTTGGGTGAATAGAGATCATATCCGAAATTGAATACGTCGATTCACACACGAGTTGGTAAATATATCTATGTACATGACTATAAAACTCTATGTTTATACCCGAAAGGGATTTGTGCCTCGTTTGTAACAATACTGTCTCTCACTATTTAAATTAGGGACGTCAAAGTCAAATGTATGCATTAATATGTGTATATCTTATCTCTCATTTCTATGCCGTCTTTAGTTTAATTACTATGTGGATACAAGACAAAAGACTCACCCCGCCCGGGATCAAGCCCAGTCGTCATTGATGGAGCTCTGCTCTTTTCTGGATACCGCTGTAGATATAGGCTATAATAGGAATAACAGTGGTGGCAAAGTGTGTGGGATTATCGGTTCTTTGTTAACCACACTCACACAGAATCTGAACCCTAAGGTTGAAACTCGTCATCAGCAGTAAGGTTCATTTTTAACTGTCACGTTGTAATAACTTCACGTTATTGATGTTTTAGAGACACAGGAAGTGTCAACAATACTGATGGACCACTTTCTTGGACGACATTACAAAAAAATCCGCCTATGATCCCTAGGGGTAGAAAGAACTTTTGGAGATAGTATGATACCTCGTAGATAGAACTTGTTATGTTACCACAATGTAATCGTGGGTTTAATAATTTATTAGCGGCCCGCCCCGGCTTTGCACGATTGCTATACTAATAATTATATATATACTACATATATTTACCACCATCTGGCATAATTTAAGAAAACCGCAACAATGCCCATCGCGATTTTTTAAAGATCTAAGCATACATAGGGACAGACAGCGGGAAGCAACTTTGTTTTATACTACGTACTTAAGTGATAAAGGGAATATCCGCTGATGTCAAGTTTAGTGCAAACATATATCGCGTTTTTATAATAGGACAACCAGGAGAACGGCAAAATGTCATACATACCATTTATGCGAACCAAACGATTTGCGTCTACTTTCATAGTGCGAACCGCCAGGATGTGGAATGACTGACCGCAGCCTGTGTTTCCTGCGCAGTACAGTCTGAAGGTCTGCCAGTCGCTGGGGTGAATAGATACCTAATCAACAAGTGTGATCCATCGTAGATCACATCGCTGCTTAACATCAGGCAGGATGGTAGTCAAACGCTTGTTCATAGTGATCAAGACATCTCCGACACAGCTCAATGGTACCTAAATTCAAACGACAGAAAGTGCATCCAAAGAACTATTCTCTAACAAAACTACAATTTTTTTCTCATTTCATTATCGCGGCGGAGCAATCAAATTACCCAGCCAATCCGTCTCGAGGGAACGTTCAAAAACCAAACAAGATGTTCAGACGGCCGAAGGGCTTGTTTAATAAATGGCCCCTCGGAATTTTAATTAAGTGTTTAGAGGGGCAATCACGTCGGAAGATACTTTGGAAGGTTTTTGAATGGATTTTGTAAAATATTGCTCTCACTACAGCGTCATTTTATTATTTAATTTACTCGGAATTGGATAGTTATGGAGTCTGGCCTTTTTATCATTGTAAACAAGCGTTCGACCACCATCCTGTTTGATGTTAAGCAGCGATGACGTACAGTCGAGAAGTCAACTAATCAAGTCAACCAAGTTCAAACTAATTAATTTAATGGGGAATTTTTTTTAACGTTTTTGTGACAGATTTTCGGGTGGACAACGGTCATTACTGTCATAATTTCCAAACAAAATTTGACAGTAATGACAATTCTCCGCCCGAAAATCTCTCAGAAAAATGTCAACGAACATTCCCCATTAGATATTAAGGTTCAAATTTACTTTACACAATATAACAACGGTACTTTGTTGGTATTTTGTGTCTTTATCCTATATTTATTATTATTATTATATTTACAAATGCCAATGCTTGATAATTATTCAGTTATAAACAATCGTTTGCCTGATGTTAAGCAGCGATGTGGTCTAGACTAAATGCACTAAGTGCATTATTTTCCTCATAAACTATGCTTTAATCAAGTGAATATTACTATTTATGCTGTTTCGTCCATTACGTGTCGGTACCTACCAAATAATGCATCATTTATATACGATCATTTAACGGCAGTTACGAGACTAGTCAATATACATTGTATTAGTAGTAGATTATCTGTCGTTTAAAACAAATTCCCGAAAGAAAAATCCAAGACAAAAAAACTTATGCCTTATCTTTTTTAAATATTCCCGCAAAAACTGCGCAAAAAGGTGGCGACGACGCTTTTGCCAAATTCAAGAAGCAAAAGGCCCTTAAAAGTTTTGGCCCTCTCATAAGTTTTGATTAAAATAAACATGGGCCTTATAGCAGATTCTTGGCCAGTTAATCTGATCACCGCCGCGCTGGCCTATCGAAGTTTTAATGGTCTCAGGGTTTGTTCCAATCGAACCTAAATATGGTACCTATTATGCAGTGGCGGGCCGTGAAATTTTCATCAGGGTAAGCTGTCTCCTATGAGTAGGTACATACGACACTAAAATAACATTTAAGTAGGTACCAATTTTGTGCCAGACTACAAAATATTTCAATAGAAGATCACAACATCAATCACTAGTTTAGCAAAATTAATATCTAATTACGTTACTCCCAAAATTTTGCTAAGCAGCTGATTCAGGCGCTGTATGCCAGAAACAGAACTGAACAGATCGTTGTGGAATGTGGATGCCTTCCTCTTCCCAAAGCACTACATAATAACCTTATTCTGCCTAACTAAGTAAATACACTAAAAAAACAAGAAACTACCTCATAATACCTTGTGTTTGCTCCAAGTTCAAATAAAAACAATTCCGGCGAAATTCGTCCGCGACTCTGCACTTTTCACTCATATTTAGTTCAGAGAATCGACCCACATTTGTTAACAAACACTTTTACACACATCATTTTCACACCTTAGTCTCCATTTTTGTCTAATTTAATTATTCTATAAAATAAAGGCGCGAATGAACGTACATAACCTAAAACAATGCATACTCCAATATAAATAAACAATACTTGCAATATGTCAACATGGCCGGCACCTTTCTCGCTCGCTCACACACACGACACACACTCTTTCTCTGTCGCACATATTTACGCACTGTCATAATGTCAGCCCTTATTATTCCAATAATGTATGAAAAAACGCGGAAGAAGCTGCGCTTACGCTGTGGCGTAAGTTTCTCCATATTTTTCATAGTAACGCTCCGCGCTAATAGACCGAGGTGAAAGGGATGTATACAGAGAAAGAGAAAAAATAGGAAGCTTGAGGTCTAGCAGCTTCCCCGGGCTAGACGATGCAACGAAGCGGCAACGTCCCATGAATTTGTTTTCGTTGATGCGCTAAATACTATGTTTTGATTGTTTGAGGCGAAATTCGTGTTACCTATCGATGGAACGATGAGGCAACATTGCACGAATTAGTTTTCGTTGACACGCGGAAGAATAGATTAATAGGAGATTAGTGTTTTGATTGTCCTAGAGCGAATTTGTGTTTTCGATACACATTTTAAATAACCGAAAGCCTGTTATTAATAAATTGCCTAATTTACAGTACCTATGTGACGACTAAATGTGTTATAGATACCTAACTACGCTAATTGTTTTAGTCAATTTGCCAGGGTATGCAGAGCTTATTTGCTTCTATGGACGTACCGCCCCTGCTATTATGCTTTGAATAATTAGAAACAAGTTCATATTGTTTTTGACCATTCGTTTTCGATAAGTACTATGGGAAAGAAAGAAAACATACAAAATCCGTTCGTTTCGCGTCGATCCATTAGTTTTCGGCAACGTTCACCAATCGTAGTTTGCAGTGCTCTGCTGTGATGGGTCTTAGACAATTGATCGACGGCATCGATCGATGGTGGAATGAATTAGTCAATCACCATGGATAGCAAACCAATCGACTGGTCAATTGTTGTAGTAACAGCCTTACGTCACTAAACTAAATTGACACAAAATGTACTGACGTTTTCTTTGTATTCTAACAATTATTGGCACAAGCTAATAGAGTGCCATTTAAAAATAGATTTAGACTCCACTGAACGAACATTAATTAAACTTTACAATAAGATAAATTTACACTTCAAAACATCATTTCACACACAGGTTATCTTTATCTCGAATTTCCCACAGAAACGGGATATTGCGGGTAACGCCGCCGGCGTACAACTTAGATCATCATCTTTGTGTCTTAAGTGGCATGTAAATTAGTCCCTTTTATAAAAAATGGCCTTTTCTATTACACACAACTAGATTTATATTTTATCCAAAATTGAGGGCAAAAGCTCCCAGTCTGTTGGAGTCGAGATTTCAGCAGCCAATGTTCTTCAAATTAGAATACTTTCGAGATAATTTTCAGTTCAATCGAGTTTAAGGAATTTCTATCTTTGGGTACTTACTCAAATGTAGAGCAGTGAAGTTTTATTCGTTTACTGATTAGCAGACAGCACATAATTTTGAAAAATCTCTCCTTTGTGGCTATCGTGTTCCCGGCGGGACATCTGGTAACAGGTTCGATTCTCGCCTCTGAAATAATGCTTTAGTTATGAGCTGAGGAATTTGGTGAATCACTTGTGGCGAATATTTTTTGTTCATTGTATTTTATATTTAGAATATGAATGTCAAAATGAAATGTATGCATTGCAGTGCAGGGTATATATACTTTTTCCTGTTATTTCTATATCATCTTTAGTTCAACAACATAACAGTCGTTATTGATTGAGCTCTGGTCTATTCTGGATGAATGAATCACAGTGATGGGATAGGTTGGGAATATCCCGGTCCAGCGTCTGTGGTCCAGTGGGTCGGACACTTGACTTGTAACCGGGAGGTCCCGGGTTCGAGTCCGGCTACTGGACGTGTACCAATGGGACTCTTTTTCAGAGCCTATGTACGCAACGCAACGCTCGTACGGTGAAGGACAACATCGTGGTGAAACCCGCACACCACAAGGTGTGTGAACCCTATAACGGCGATGGGCTCACCCCCTGTCACGTTGGGTTAAATACGCTTGGTGAACCGTGGGTACTTGCTTTAGCAAGTGCCTACCCCTCTTTGGGATTAAAGGCGTGAAGTGTATTTATTTTATTTTTTTTATTTTATCTCGGTATTGTAGACCATATTTTTTTTAAAGATTCGTTGAAAAGCACCTTCTGTACATAGTCATTATTTACTTAAGTCATTCATTCTTCCACAGAGCGCCTGAATGTACTGTACGAGAGAAACTGGACGCGCCTAGTCCACGAGCAGCTTAGGAAGTTCGAGACCTCCATCGTGACAGCAGCGAGGAAGGCGCGTGACGTCCAACCCGATCAAGCGACGGACGCCAAATGGAGCTTCTCCGGATCAGTGATATACTGCATCACGCTCATCACTACGATCGGTGAGTGAGACAGACTGTATCTGGTACTACTTTTGCAGTAACCATAAAATCTCTGTATTATGAACACATAATATGTATGAATTTGTCCACTGCTGGACATAGGTCTGTCCAACTGCACGCCACTGTGATCTGTTTGGACAGTGGACAAATATGGAAAGACACTATAAAAAGTATAAAAAGGACAGTATAAAAAGGTTCCCAACATCACTTTTGAAATATCTTCTTTCCAACAAAAAAAGAATTTAGAAAATCATCAATATCGTTTCAACTAATTTATCCGCTAACAAACATAAAACCTCCTTTTTTCATTCAAGTCGCTAAAAACTTTAGCATCTAATCTAAATATCAGAAAAACAATAGTGTTAACCCGGTTTCACCATTGTATACTGATTATTTAGATAACTGGCAGCGACAAAGGCACGTCCCGTCAACAGCATACGCCAAACAATGTTGTTTTACCAATTTGAATATCACAAAGTCCTATGTTACATTTTCCCTTTTAAGTTTAGGGCACACTAAGTTCCGACGTTGACAATAGTTTTTTTGTGAGTTCCTGGTTTCTGTTTAAGCCGCTTTGGGATGACAAGAAGTATGTTATTTGAGTGCGTATATTTAAAAGACTTCAAATAAATGGAAGGTTCTCAATTCCATTATTATAAACATTCATACACAACTAGATACCTACACCTCAAGTAAAACTAAGTGAAAAAGCTTTATTAAATTATTTTTTTATCACTATGAACAAGCGTTTGATCACCATCCTGCCTGATGTTAAGCAGCGATGTGGTCTACGATGGAGCTCACTTGTTCAGAAAGTAAATTACTGGCTTTCCGCTCGCGGCTTTGCCGTGGACCTCTGTCGTGGCCCCCGTGGACTTCTATTGCGGTATAAAGGAATATTTTTTTCCCCTCGGGAATATCAATTTTTTCCGGGATAAAAAAGTACCCTATTATTTAAACCGGACTTCCAACTATACGTCTGCATAATTTCAAAGCAATCGGTTCAGTAGTTACGGTGTGAAAGCGGAACAAACAAACAAACAAAGTCACTTTCACATTTATAATATTAGTAAGATATTGAGATAAATACATCTCTTACTACAACTCGTGAGCAAGACTTCCGGGTCTTTATATAAAACTTCAACAAAGTAATGCAGTTAAACTCTATGACATAAGTCATAATGAAATAATAATATTTCATTATTTTATTGTTTTTAAAAACAGTTTCTTTTACTAAGCTAGATGGAGAGACATTTAGATGTGTTGTGTAACACAAAATTATGTGTGACCCGGATTTTTTTCACGCGTATATTATTATGTGAAATTAAAAGACGTACGTAGTAGGTAAGATACGATAAATGTAAAATGTTACAATGTAGGTTGAACCGACAACATGAAATCTATAAATGCACAAAGTAAGCACGAAATTCGAAGCGAATGTAAAAATAAACAACAGTGAACACGAGACAAAAGTGTTTGTGGTGGTCTGTTATCCAGTTGCTGTTAACCAAAAAATAACAAAATGGAAATGTTGTTCGATTTTACATTCGTAGGTAACGAAACTATCGGGAGATACAGCTTCCTACATCCTTTTGTGGAATACTTTTGTTATAAAACAGTTCCTGTCAACAACTTTTGGCTAAAGTTTTCCCTGAGGATTCTGTGGTAACTACGAATAGAATACATGTTTCACCACCACAGCCCAACTTTTCCCGTCGTTGGGGTCGTAAGAGACAACAGAGGAATCTCTCCAGACGACGAGAAGCAGCGCTCTACAACAACACTGCGATCACCAACCCGCCCGTGTCAAGCATGGCTAATAGATACGATAGATATTGTTAAAATTTGTAGCCGTTTATTGGCCAGGGAAGTGTTAAGAATTTGTTTCACAAAGTTCACTCGCTGACATTTCACTGTTGACGGACTTTTTGGCGTAGTGGTAGGCATCTCTGCTTCTATTCCGTAGCGTCGTTGGTTCGATGCTGACATGTATTTGGGTGATGAGCTTTAAAATACTTGTTAGATGAGTGGGTATTTTATTTATATAACTATGTATTTAAAAGAATAAAATGTGTTTAACAAAGTATAATTTCGTTGTCTGAATTCCATAACACGAATGCTTTAGCTATTTAACATGGGATGAAGGAAATGTGTGTGTTCTTGTAAAATATTTATTATTTATTTATTGTTGACTTTGATTATTACTTTGAAACAATACCAGTGAAAATATGTCACGTCAATGGTGCAAGACCATCCTCATCACTTTCTCAAACCAACATAGCATTTCCTTTTCCATCTTATTTATGTAGAGTCAAACAATTTGATTCATGACTCATGTCGTATTATATTTTCTTTAAAGTCGTCAAAACAATAAAGCGTTTCTTCTTTAGTACATAAGATGTTTCGTAACTGAAGGTCATTATGTCACCTCAGTTCATAGACCAATGCAATTTAATCTTTGTTATCACAGCATAAAATGCATAATATTCTGTCTTCGAAGCTTAGCTAGGACCTACTCGTCAATTCAATTTGAACTTTTTCTATTATGTGTCATGGTCATCACTCATTGTTTTCGCGCTGATTTTGTCTACAGATGTCAAAACACTTGAAGCTGTCAAATATTTTACTTTTTAACTTCATAAAATTTGCCATATGACAGTTGTTTGACACCCAACTGGCCTGTGTCCTGAGACTCTGTTCTGAATACCATAGACTTCAAAATTACTGGACTGATGTGTCCGATATATAAGACAATGGCGGTTATAAAAAGCCTTTCTCCATAGGCCCTTCAATTCCCACTGCAGGATTTGGATACTCCCTGTATATATAAAAATATAGATATAGATTTACACAAGCAAGCCTTGTTGATATCAATGACTCAGAAATGCCAAAAGAGAACAAACGTCCAAAGCGAAATTTCACTACAGAAGTTCTTTTACAACGTACACAAGTAAGATGAGTGAATCACACAAGCGATTAAATGAACATGCCTTGTGTAAAGGCAGAGTATAGCGGAGATGGAATCACCGGATCTATTTGTTCAAAAGATTGCTCTTCTCGAGTAAACGCGGAGTTAGTTGGCAAGCCGTACCGCGCCACCACATGCACAATTCACGTAAAATAGTAATATCTGATTCAGAGAAACGATAATAGCTCTTCTTCCACTGACATTAAGACTTCTCGAAAATTATACAGTGTCAAAAATCATACGGGAATATGGTATGAGATGTAAAATTTAAATCATTTAATATAAAGTTTATATGGATTAGAATCAGCTGAATGAAGTGTTGAGATATGAGTATGAGTGTGACTAAGAAGAAGAATATAGAATTTAAGAAGTGTGACTTAAATTCTAAAAGACTGTGTTTGTCATTATTTTTGTTCCCACAATGCAGTAGTGATTTTATGTTATTACGCGCAAAGA
This sequence comes from Conopomorpha cramerella, assembly GCA_012932125.1. NCBI lineage: Eukaryota > Metazoa > Arthropoda > Insecta > Lepidoptera > Gracillariidae > Conopomorpha > Conopomorpha cramerella. The sequence continues at coordinate 20,007 of SJJU01006581.1, forward strand.
ATAATTGAGTGGAACCTTAAACATAGGGCTTGTCCCATTACCATTTACAACTGCTAAAACAACTCGACCTTTTCATATTTGGAACAAAATTTCAATCGACTTTTTACCTATATGTATAAAATAGGGGCTTTAATAAAAAAATACATTCAAATAGTCATTCACAGAAAGTTTCAGAACTCGTTTTTATGGTTTGAAAAATATTTTTTTAATGTTTCCGGTAGATATTGGTTTAAGTTTTATTTTTAAGGTAAGATATTGAATACAAGACAACAAAATTATGTGTGACTTGGAATTTTTGCGTAGGATTGTATATTAAACTAAAAATTTCAACGGCAGAATAACCAATCTACTAATTCTCAAGGTCTAATGTAATTAGAGTATATACATTGCTAGTGCATAACACAAGTGACACGAAGTATGCATGTATTTATTCGAACTTGCTTAGATTTCTAGATCAAGATTTACGTGACAAGTTTTTTTAATTTGCCAGTTTCTTCAAGTACAGTACATAGTTATCGAGATGGTTGGTCTTGTAGGCACCCGTTTGCCTCTATACTGACGGGTCCTCGACTTCCACCGTCAACAGGTGCTTGGTGTTCCTCTGAAGGATCGTATCAGAAACGAAGTGATTCGACAGAGAACCAGTTAGCAAGCTGAAGTGGCAGTGGGCCGGCCATATTAGCCGTAGAACCGATGACCGTTGGGGTAAACGAGTTCTCGAGTGGAGATCGCGTCTCGGCAAACGGAGTGTAACACAAGTATTTAAGCTACTTAACATGGTTACAATGTTAAAATGGTTTTAACTCAACACAATTGAGAAATATTACACAACAATATCTTGTATAAGCTTCATCAAAATCATCAGCCCATACTTGTCCACTGCATAAGCTTCAAAATAACACAATTCACTATTTGCCAACAGGCTACGGAAACGTGTCGCCAAGGACGGCGGCTGGGCGGGCGGCGACCGTAGCGTACGCTGCCGCCGGCGTGCCGCTAGCCCTGGCATGCCTAGCCGGCCTGGGCGCATCCATGGCCAAGCTGGCCAGGTTGGCATGGCTGAGAACTACTAAGGGCAAAGCGCCTGGGCGATGGCGGAATGATGGGGAGGTGAGGTTTGATGTTTAAAGAGAAAATATTATGTGAGAATCGTCTATTGATCTCGATTGGGATTGATATAGGAGCTGGACACTTACTTTCACATTAGGGTTTAGGGAATGTTTATTCATGTATGTATAACAATGAACCCCGGACTGATGTGTAAAGATATATAATAAAGCTTACATACAGTCAATGCATATTATGATGGAATTTGGAACCGCTCGTAGATCAACTGACTTCGGTGATCGCAACAGATTGTATTTTTCTTCTGATTAAACTTTTCTAAATTGCTTTCAGTCTGTGTACTTAAACGCTCACTTTCGCTTTTTCTTTTTACCTAATAGTTGTTTTATTAATATTAAAAACGTGCCCAAATAGGCACTCAACGGCACCTGCTCGCAGAGTAATAAGTGTACGCAATAACTTTGAGTTTGCAACATTTAAAAGGATGAAATCATATTGAATAAAAAGTGGTCTTACTACAAAAGAATACCTTATCAACGGCTATGTATGTCCAACTAACTACATTATGTGACCCTAGAGGTAACTATAAAGATATCATGGAGACATGATATTTCTGTCCAAACTGCTAGGGTTTATTGAAAAAAGCTTACTATAGAGTACAGTAATAGACGTAGCCAATGGTATGGATATTAGCCGCAGTTCATTCCGTACCCGTGGTAAAATCGTGTTAAGTTTTACTAAAATTTGTTGAGTTAGTTTTTTACTTTAACGTTTATAATACCTCTATTGGTAGTCAGGAGTCAAATGAGTTTTCAATAAAATTCGCGTGCATTTTATGTTCCTTAGGATAGGTACTTATATAAAAACTAGTGGACGTTCCGCGATTTCATTCGCGTAGTTTAGTAGTACCTGCATCCCAAATTTCAAGCGTCCAACTTGAGCCGTTTAGATTTTTCATACAAAAGAATTTTCCCGTTTATTGCCGTTCCCATGGGAATTTCAGGAATTCCTTTCTTAGTGCACCCCTATGGTACCTAAGCTACGTCCGTACCAAATTTTAAGTGTCTACGTTTAACTGTTTGGGCTGTGCGTTGATAGTGTCATTCAGTCAGCCTTTCCTTTTATATATTTAGACAAGCTGACCCGGCAAACGTTGTTTTACCAATATACGTTAATAACAGTGTTTCTCTACTATTATATGCATGTATTATACATATAAACCTTCCTCAAAAATCACTCTATCCTTTAGAGAAAACCGCATCAACATCCGTTACCTAGTTTTAAAGAAGAAGACAAACAAACAGACAGACAGCGGAAAGCGACTTTGTTTTATACTATGTATTGATACTTAAGAGCACTTTAGCACATCACAAAATCCTGACGTTGCATTTATGTGAACTCATCTTTCACTTTCAGATGGAGAACTTCCAGCTGCACGAGCAGGCGCACCTTCTCCCTCAGCCCGCAGAGCACAACCAGTACACGTCGTTTCCTCCGCACGCTCCTCGCTCACCTGGCACTGTGAGGGCGCGGGCTGGTGACAGGGGCCAATACTCCCAGGTCTTCGAGAGAGCACCGCCTAGCCCCAGAGCAGCTACACTTGGCAGAGTGAGGAAGGGTAACATGGGAAATGAAGGTGAGATTAATGATATTATTAACGGCTATTTCGAATTTTGCAATCGTAATCAGCAGTTCTGAGTCCCGTTCGAACTAGGGTTTGTAAATGAATATCTTGTTGAGAGCCTATGCCTGTTTAAAAACAACATTGTAAAAAACCTCAAAAATATGGTTATTTGAACGTTATAACAGAAATGAACCTTATAACTATATAAGGTTACGACTTGGTTACCCAATATAAATAAATAAATAAATAAATATTTTACAACAACACACACATTGCCTTCATCCCATGTTAAGTAGCTAAAGCACTTGTGTTAGGGAAATCAGACAACGAAATATAC
>SJJU01006584.1:0-11470 GCA_012932125.1 Conopomorpha cramerella
ACCCGGTGAACAATATTAAATTCTACTATTGACCTCTAACTGTAAACAATTCCCGTGGTTTACCTCGGGAATCTACCCACCACATCTTACCAGTTCAAGGAAAAAATATACAAAATTAGTAAACAAGGCACAAGCATTTATTTGAAAACAATATAAATAATCTCCTTTAATAGGTATAATAAATAAATCTTACCAAGGGCAGTTATATTTTTACCAGCAATAATTCGTTCGCGGTCATCCAAAAATAGCCTTTCGGGAGTCGTAGGCTTTTATCGTACCCTACAAACGGTTGCCATGGCAACGGGCAGGGCAGTCGCCAGGCTGTATTCACAGCCTGTGGACTGAATTGGGTCAAGGTACCGACTATAAATACGCAGGGAATCGGCCGTTCTCTGACTGATTTACGTGGACCCTTAGTGTGAAAGGGATTTATGGTTATAGTACCGAGGATAGTTAAATATTAAGTGGAAATTAGTCTTCCGCATTGCTGACCATTAGACAGTCTAATAAATAATGACTAGCGACCCGCCCCGGCTTCGCACGTGTTCAGTTGACAGGCCCGTTGGTGTAGTGGTCAGCATGATTGCCTCTATTCTCTAAGGGACGTGGGTTCGATTTCCATCGCTGTCAGGTACATAGGATGAGCTTTTATGTACTTGTTGGATATGTCTAGGTGTTTTATTTATATAAGTATGTACTAAAAAGAAAAACACAATGTATTTAAGTAAGTATATTTCGTTGTCTGAATTCCATAACACAAGTGCTTTAGCTACTTAACATGGGATGAAGGCAATGTGTGTGTTGTTGTAAAATACTTTTTTTAAATTATTTTTGTTTATGTTTATTTATGAAATCACATTAGATACCTCCAAAAAGATCAATATTACTCTGCAATATATTCGTTATATCGTTTCATATATCGTTTATTTTATGCAACAACGCGATATATCAAAATGTGACACTGTTGAAATAACAATTATAAAACTGTCATCAGACCTGTCTTCATGTATGGATCTGAATGTTGGGGAACAAAGGTGACGGATGAAAGAAGAATACATGTGGCAGAGATGCGAATGTTACGATGGATGTGTGGAGTTACTCGAATGGATAGGATTAGAAATGAGTACATAAGAGGAAGCCTGAAAATAGCACAAGTGACAGAAAAGATTAGGAGTAACAGATTAAGACGGTATGGGCACGTCATGAGGAGGGATGAAAACCATGTAACAAGGAAAGTGATGAGTATGAATGTGGAAGGATACAAGGAAAGAGGGAGACCAAAGAAGGTATGGATGGACTGTGTGAAAAATGATATGTGCGTGAAAGGTGTAACTGCAGAAATGACGAATGATAGAGATGAATGGCGAAAATAAACGTGTTGCGCCGACCCCACCTAGTGTGGGATAAGGGCAGGAAAATTATGATTACTATTACTAAGGATTCTTTTCACAATAACAAAATATTGTGAAATATCGCGTTGTTGCGTTAAATGAATATATATTCATGAATTAGTGATCTCAAAAGAAGAATATTCTTCTTTTGAGATCACTATATATTATAAAACCGCATGAAAAAAACGTTGCTTAGTTTTAAAGATTAGATCTTCATAGGGATAGACAGCTGGAGGCGAATTTGTTTTATATTATGTATTGATTGTACATACTGAATGGAAAAATACCCTTTTTTAGTAGTCGGTTTTCCTACCAGGTCATTGGCACCTGCTGAAATGGATTTTATGAATTGAAGAATGTACTTTACGACTAATAAGAAACTGCTGCGTTTTAGAACTGTTTTGTCATCTGTACAGCACAAAGATACATTTATTTATCCTATTCCTGATAAAATATAACCGAGAACAAGAAAGGCTCGGCCACGCACTATAAACCAGACGGAATCGCACATTATAATATTACGTACTAGTGGACTCGACAGACGTTGTCCTGTCTTAACTATAGGTGGCCTGTGCCCAGCAGTGGATGTAATTTTTTTCTTTCATAAGAACACTCGCTGTCATTAATAAACACAACAAAGAAAGAATTAGCGAAATCGGTCCATCCGTTTCCGAGTTACGGCCTGACAACGAAAAGTGGCTTTGATTTTTATACATTGGCTTTGATTTTACACATTTAAAAGACAATATTTTTCGAAAACCTGCGATTTAAGAAGTAAAATACAATTTTAACAGCCGTTGCACTGCATGTAAAAAAGTACTGAATTTACTGCACTCAAAGATTATTATCCATTAACACTTTCCTGGATATCCAACTGAAGACAATACTTGTTTTATTCTCCACGCCAACGGACAGGAAGCGCCCTTGAAAGTGTTAATTAACCCTATACATTGTAACATTTTATCAAATCGAACATGATTTGTAATAATTAACCGGCTATTTGTAAGTAAGTGTTTAATTACGTTGCTTTTTAGCGGATCTTAAATATTAGTTAACAGTCATAATATCGAACTTCAGTTTGGTGTGTTACGTGATACAATGTGGGTGTATCTGTTGTGTTTTTGGGCGGCTGGGGCGGCGGTCTGCAGCGCTGGGCGGGTCGAACCCGAGCCTTTCATAGACCCTGCCTCGAGACAGCTGTACGACTTCAAAAATAATGAAACACATGTAAGATTTAAGCTATTACTCATTTACGAACATTAACAATTTAGATGAAATTTTGATAGGACCATCTTGAAAGTAAACCCTGTCGAATGCAAAAAGAATTTTCAAAACCGGTTCATAAACTACGAAGTTATCCGCGAACAAACATAAAAAAGCATATATACGGTTGAATTGAGAACCTCCTTATTTTTTGTAGTCGGTTAAAAATGCAAAATATCAAGTGAAGAAAATTACTCCTACGTATACATTCATACATGGAAAAAAATGAAATAAAAATAAATACACTTCACGCATTTTAATCCCAAAGCGGGGTAGGGAGAGGCACTTGCTAAAGCAAATACCCACGGTTTACCAAGCATATTTAACCCAATATGACAGAGGGTGAGCCCATAGCCGTTACAGGGTTCACACACCTTGTGGTGTGCGGGTTTCATCACGATGTTTTCCTTCACCGTACAAGCAATGCGTTGCGTACATAGGCTCTGAAAAGGAGTCCCATTGGTACACGACCAGTAGCCGGACTCGAACCCGCGACATCCCGGTTACAAGTGAAGGACAAACTGGACCACAGACGTATATTTTTTAAATTTCCGACAAATAGTCACTCTATTATAATAAGTAAATCAAATCTTGGTTATTAACCTTGAGACAAGACAGTCCGTCTTGTCTCTTTTACACAAACACGATTAAAACGAGACAAATGTTACTTCAGTAGATATCTGAGCTCGAGGAATCTTTTTGAATGAGTCTAAGTATCTCTGTCTTTATGTCCAGAGATTAAAATAGACTAAAATGTGTGTCAATTTTCGTTAGTACTAATTTAATTTTACCGATAGCTCGGTAACGCTATATACCTTAAGAGCAATAAACGGAATCCTTTCATTATCACTTTGTTGTCTGTCCGTCCCTCAATCCTTGCGCCAGTTATATCCACGCGTCCCCGAGATAAAGGGGGCGCGTGAAGGTTTGATGCCTTGAAATTAAACCTCTCGATATATTTTAAACTCAGGTCTACAGTCCATTAAAGTTGTACAAATAAATAAATAATAATGTAACATTTGTTTTGATTTAGGTGTCCAAATTAAGAAACTACACGCATTACGCACTCCGAAAAAGATTACCACTAGATAATATACAATATTAGCCAATTTGGAAGTTGTGAAAATTGGAGCGGTGATTTTGATGGCCTAGTCATATTAACAGCCTGGACATATGTCCAGTTGTCTATACAACTGGAGAGGAATAGATCCTATATTATTCGGCCCAGATAAAGACGAGGCACAAAAAACTTTAGAATTGTATAATAATATTGAGTGTCTTTCTCAGGGCCCTGTCGGAGTGCTTACTACACCGTACGGCAACCGCGTGGACGTCAAGAAAACCAATGGACTCAACGGTCAATTGATGGATAACGAGTACTTTGTCACTCAATTCATAGCTGTAGACTCCGAAAGGATCCCTGAAAGAGTAGTCCATGCCAAAGGAGCTGGAGCCCACGGCTACTACGAGGTACTCACTGACATGTCCAAGTATGCCAAAATAGACATGTTCCGCGGTGTAGGGAAAAAAACACCTGCTATCTGTAGGTTCTCAGAGGTTATCCAGGGTTTGGGAGGATCTGATCTGGAAAGAGAAACCAGAGGAATGGCAGTAAAGTACTACACCAAGGAAGGCAATTTGGACTTGATTGGACTTCATATACCCGTTTACTTCTACAGAGATCCTGTGGACTTTCTGGGTTTCGCTCACTCATTCAAACGAAACCCCAGAACGTTTTTGGAAGATAACAACTCAAAATTTGACTTTTCGACCTTAAAAGCTGATGCTTTCCACGGACTTATGTGGTTGTTCTCCGACTACGGCATTCCCAGGGGCTATAGAAAAATGGACGGCTACATGCAGCACACTTTCGAAGTTTACAATGATCACGGCGAAAAATTCTATGCCCGAATCAACTACAGGACTGAGCAAGGATTGGCCAATTTCACGTCAGCAGAAGCTGCTGAAGTAAAAGGTAGAGACATTGACTGGTTCATCAGAGACTTGTATAACGCCATCGCAATGAAAAACTACCCTTCATGGCTCGTAGAATGGTATATTCTCACTGAGGAAGATTTGAAAAAAGTTCACTTTGATCCATTTGATATGACTAAAATATGGCCCGAAGGTACATACAAGACAGTTATTTCCGGAAGGCTTACTTTAAACCGAAACGTTGATAATTACTTCGAACAAGTTGAACAAGTTGCGTTCAGTCCTGCTAATTTAGTGACTGGAATCACTGGTGCACCTGATTCCATATTCAGGGCAAGACGTGTAGCCTACATAGATTCTTCAAGAAATAGAATCGGTATTAATACAAATAAAGTATCTGTGAACTTGCCGTTCTATGCCATGCCGAATAACAGAGACGGAGTACCGTACTTAGGTAATAACCAGAAAGATATTCCTAATTACTATCCAAATTCTTACAACGGACCACAGAGCTTTGTAGACGAGGCGAGACCAGAGGCAGTCCTCAAGATACGGCAAAGTAATGCAATCGATCTACTGCCTGCTCACCAGTTCTACAGGCGAATTTTGAAATCCGAAGGTGAACGTCAACGTTTGATAGACAACATTGCAGAATCATTGGTAAAAGTTGTTCCACTGCTAAGGGAAAGAGTTTTTCAATTCCTCGAATTGATTGACCGAGAGTGGGGTCATCGTACGCGCGTGGCTTTTGAGCTGGCAAAGGCGAGAGCAATACAGACAGCAGCGAGAGAGGCAGCATGGGAAGTGGCAGACGAGGAGGCAGCGGCACAGAGGAGAAGAGAATTACAGAAAGAGCTAGCTATGCAGAGAGGCCACCTCCGTCAAAATCATGACTAGAAGGAGAACGAAGAATTTTAAGTGTATTTTCGACTAAGTACATACCATGCTCCGTGAAGTGAGCATATTATAAATTCTTTCGCATAATTCCTCTTCATTAATCGAGTTAAACTAGGACTATGAAATGTATTGCTGCTCACCTGTATTGTTTAATTTCTCAGTTAATCCTTAATCTTGCACTAACTAATTCCAAAAACTGCTGCTTAAATTAAGAATTTTATCCTGTTAAAAGCTTTCCATATATGGAAGACAACGCGGTACTCCACCTGAAGGGAGATTCTGAATTTAAGAAGTTATTCCGCCCACAATGCATCAAAAGGTTCGAAAATATATTAAGCTGTCTGTATAACTAAATTAAAATAGTAAAAAATCAAATTGTCGTAAGATTATTATAAAGACATTCCGTTTTCGGCCTTTTTTCAGTCGTAGCTACCTAAATGACCCAGTTTTGAGTGAGTCAGGATGGCGGAACTGCATATTAGTTTTTAATGCTACCATAGTACCATTTGGTAACTTTTGTTAATTAGTTGGTACCTAAGTATTTAAGAAAATATATATACACATTCAAAAGTGGCCCGACATAAGAATTGCGAAACCATGCACGATTTATGATTTTTATCACTGAAAACTATATTAAATCATCAGTCCAACTTGCTTGAGAACGTCCTACACTCCATTTACCAAGATGCGGTCTCCACTCAAGAACTCGTTTACCCCAACGACCGTCGGTTCTACGGCTAATATGACCGTTCCACTGTCACTTCAGATTTCTATTGTCTTTAGTTTTCAGTCGGAACAGCTCGTTTCTGATACGATCCTTCAGAGAGACATAGCCCTTTCAAAATCCGAACATAGTCCTTTATATAGCATTCCGTTCAACTTTGAGCTTGTGAGCCAACCGCGCTGTCAGTGTCCACGTCTTAGCTCCCAGTATGTCATCCCAGCCGCACTGATTAAAAACTTTTGTCTTCAAGCACTGTGGGGTCGATAACGCTAAGACTCGACGTACCTAGCTTTCTAAACGCTGCCCGACCTCCTCACCGCCATGGAGACAGTGAACGGGGTAGTGTCGGACTCTTACCGAATAAACCCCCACGATGACATCCGTGTTGCGAGCAGGGCGGATCCCGGGAGTACCCGGAGGAATTGCGCCAGGACCCGCCCAAGCGATCTGTCCGGTACTCGGACTCCGTCTCAGGGCAGACGATGGCGTGTCTGCCCCAGGGACCTCCATCACCGACGGCGGTAAACGCTGCCCGACGCAGCTGCTACATCTGTTTACCTCGTTCTCGAAGTTTACCTTTGTTTCTGCACTGTAACTTCTAGAGATGTCATATTATTTTTTTATTGCATATTCGGAATCGCGTTTTACTATATTAATAGTTTAAACCAGGTGTTACGGCGAGAACATAAAAAAGACAAGTATTCAGCTGACCTTCGCTTCGCGTTTCACCGACTAAATACTAAATTTTGCATTAATGTCTTTTGGGCAGCTGAAGTAACTAAAATGTTTGTAATTTTTTATCCGAGGATATCAGCTCTTCAGAAAGTATGGCTGCGTTGTAAAACTACTCTGTCATCTATATAGAATTAAGTTAAGTATATTTAACCTATTCCTGATAAAAGTAAACCAAAAATAAGAAACGCAAATGGAATCGTAACCCTTGTTGACAGTGGAAACTTTCAAAAGGTAATATTTATCGGCAACCAGCGATTTAATAATAAAATATCTATTTGAATAAATTACAATTTCAGCTGTAGTGCATATAAAATAGTAACAACTTTACTGCACTATGAAATAATTATTGTATATAACAATAAAATTATAATTAACACTTTCTTGGACGATCAACTGAAGACAATATTATAGAAGTGTTATTGTTATGTTACCGACAGGTGCGATGGCTCCCCGAAGGGGTTAAGTATTTACTACGTATTTTATCAAATGGAACATGATTTTCAACAATAACTGTCTTTTTTAAGTACGTTTTTAATTATGTCGCTTCTTAGACGATCTTACATAATACAACTTCAACAACAACATTCAACAACAGATTCAACAACAGTTTGGTGCGTCAGGCTATACGATGTTGGTGTGTTGCTGGGCGGCTGCGGCGAACCCTTCATAGAGCCTGCCTTCAGACAGGCGTATGATCTCAAACATAATGAAACACATGTAAGTGAGGTATTTATATTTTTAAATTTACGTAGATACATTTTTTTTATTTTGTTCCATTAGCAATCAGATAGGTTACAAGAGTGAATCAAATTGTTGTTATTGACCACAAGACGGGCCGTCTAATCTCTTTTACGCAAACGCGATTGAAGCAAGAAAAGCGTTACTTGAGTGAAGGTTTAAATCTACAGGTCTGTACCTCCGGTAGTCTATATGCAGAGAGTAAAGCGGACTCATCAACAGGAAGAGCATCGTAAGGAAATGTCTGTAAATTTTTACTAATTAATAATTGTTAGTCCTAATTTCAATTTACCGATAGCTCGTCAACGCTACATCGAAACTCCCATCTCAGTAATTGCTAGCGTCAATTTCTTTTTTCCGAGAGTCTATCTGAGACTTGAGGGCAACGTGTGGGGTCAAGAGAGAAAAAATACATTAAATCTAAACCATTTGAGTTTTATTTCGGTCTCATAATAATATGGAAAGAACCCAGTTCCCTGCCCCTATTAATTTAGTTAATAGTCAACATCATCAGCCCCTCAAATTGCACGCGACTGTGATTTATTTTCTTAGTAGACGGTTTCGGTAGAATATGTTCATTGAATATGAACTTGGTTTTGTTCATCCGTAGGCCCATCCGTAAGATCCTGCATCCTTCCATGATGAAGATGTCTGCAATTTGCAAAAGTGAGAAACGTGTTCGTTTTTTATATTCATACCACGTCTTTTCCAATCTAGGGCTAAAGAAATCCTCCATTGCATTTATAATTTTGAACAAACTATCACCAAAAATTATTATAAACAATTTCGGGGAAATGAAGTCACCTTATGTCAGACGTCGATGCAACGGTATGGGACTTTTTGCTGATTTTGTACTTGGGCGGATATGGTGACCGCCTCGTAGGCATCTTATCACTTGGATGTATTGCCAATCTAGCAACGCTGCTCTGGAATTTACTAGATTTCAACTGAGTCAAAAGCCTTCTCTTAGTCCACGAATGGTAGACACAGGGGCAAGTTGCATTCTTCGGTGTTCTTTATGATATCGATAGCTACTACCTGAATATCGATGCATACACTTGTGTGCCTTGAGTTTATACCCTTTCTGTGAGTTTTATGCTACCGTGCTGGATTTCCACAATGTTCTTGGATAGGGATTTATTTACAAGGAACCCAACGCCGCCTTGGGACTGTTAGTCTCCCTCGCGTAAGTGCATTAGGTGTTTTGATTTGAGGGTAATGGTGTCCTCTCCCTCTCTTCGAACTATGCGGCGAAGCCGTAGTTGTCTCTTAAAGTCGGCCTCCCGTAGCCTGGAGATTGTTCGCTCTCCCTGCCCCGCCGTTTCGGTGGCTCTTACCGTGACTAGGAATAGCCGAGCCGCCGGAAACTGAGGACCCTTTTTGCTTTATTGCGCTATTCTTCTGTTGGTGTGCTCATTGAAAGTGCTGCGTCTAATCGCCAGGCTGGATAGGCGTGTTGGCCCTCGCAGAGTACAGGTTCTTTTTTCTTCTTCTGTTCTTTTTCTGATGACGCTGCTGCGCGTCATCTCCAAGTCTCAGATTACTTAGAAACGGTAGTAAGTAAGTAACAACGACAAGTCTCATCCATTTTTTTTTCGTTTGGCACATCTCGAAGATGTCCCCTTGTATTTGAATTATCTTAACTATGCTTAGTTCCATTCGTGAAAGAACGTATACACTCTGATCAAAACAAAATTGCGCGTCTCGCCTTGGCCCTTCGAGAGACCGAGATTTCGCAAAGTTACGCCCGATTTCATTCAACACAAAAAAAGTATTGCTTGGTACACGTATGAAAAGATTTAAAATGGCGATAAACAAATACAAAGACGGAATTTGGTACATCTCATGTCAACAGCAAGAGAAGAACTCGTAGTTTATGTCCATTACTTCGTTTTCGTTGTTTTTCGTTGAGCGTAGAAATGTGGTAATTACGGAGCTTGAAAGGCGTGACATTTGATAACATGATAAGGAATAATGTGATAACAAAAAGTGGCTGTTTGAAAGATGTAGTGATGAATATTGAAAAGGGCATGCTTCGGTGGTTTGGGCATAATATGGAGAGAATGGATGAAAGTCGATTGACAAAAGAGATTTATATGGGTGATGTAATGGGCCGAAGTGAGTAGAGGTCGCCTCAGAAGGACACACTTCGACCAGATTAATGCTGTCCTGGCGTGAAAAGTACTCGAAACTGCAGATCATGTACGAAAAGATGTATGAATATAGATGAAGCTAAAGAAGTATGTCAGGACCGTGGAGAAATGGAGATCTGTAGTCTCTGCTTACCCTTCTGAGAAACAGGCGTAAAGTGTATGTACTATGTTGTTGAGCGCACTGAGAGTTGTCACGCACCGGTCTATGTTCCGGTGTCCTGCATGCGCTCAGTCACTGCTATACTCCATTGTGCACACGGAGTATAGCAGAATGTAATGCATGATGTAATGCAGAATGTAATGAGTTTTACAATACAACCGGTTGTACTCTGCGGGATGTGTGATGGTCTTCATGGTGTCTCCCATACACTGTAAATCCGGTTTGGTGATCGGATTTCGAACCCTCTGGTGTACACGCCCTAAGTCTATTGGTGGTAACTAGCCCCTTACCACCAAAAGACTTTCACGACCTTCACTTAATAACTCCTTTCATCCCCCGAATGAATATCCCTTAGGTTAATCCCGCATTTCACCCCGTGTTTGGGAAGGTGGGTATCATCCGGTTTAATAAAACCTACTTTCTTTTCTGTTTTACAGCGAACAATTTTTTACACGTTGATATAACGCGATTCTTTTGTTTCTGTGCGTGATATCCAAAGGAAGTAGCGGATGTTCCGCTACTTAAAAAAATAATTCAGTATATTTATTGCATAATTATGATACAATGTTGCTACAGTGTTTGTAGAACAGGCTTGCTATTGCTCCTTAATGTATGTATAGCTAATATATTGTTATTGATATGCGTGATAATTAGAGGAAATAGCAAAACATTGTATAACAATAGTTTCAATTTTAAAGCGTCTGTGGCCTAGTGGTTAGGTACTTAGATCTCCAACTGTCGGTTGTGGATTCGAAACCACTAGGCACGTACTAGTGGGTCTCTTTTTCAGAGCCAATGTACGCTACTCAACGCTCATACGCTCCTCATGATGGTACCCGCATACTATAAGGTGTGTGAACTTATAAAGGTGATGGTGTGAAACCCTGACACGGTGAGTTAAATGCTCTCTATTTTAAATATCATATTCTTCAGCAACAAAGTTGTCACAAACCTTCATAAGTGCAATTTCGCCAAGCCTATGTCTGTGCCGTCAATATAGGTTAGGTCATCGGAAATGTCTCCGGGTTATTTCCGGTTTTTGTGCCAATGTGTACTCTACTGTGTGTTATTATAAGGTCGATTGTGCAATAACAGTGTGCGTTCAGGTAGACTAGTGCCAGAAATAGGTCACCAGCGCTCGCCCTGTCTCACTTCAATTCATTTTAATTAGCTGTGTAGCGCCGGCGTAGGGTGTGTTCATCTATTATGCGAATTAGAAAAGTTTTTTTTTTTCGTTGCCGCCGCGGCTCTAGAACTTTTTAATTGTTTTTTGTTTGTTTTTCCCCTTGGGAGTTGTCTGCACTTCGAGGCTTTGAAATGTTTACATTGCGAAGTGAGTGATAGACATTTATCAGTGCGGGATTAGTAAGGTAGATGGGCGTATAGTTGCAAATGTACAAATATCAAAAATGTCTAGGGAAAATTGCAATCAAGAATATATTTTACAAAAACTGAATTCATTTATAATTTATTC